>BRDA01005870.1:39273-59615 GCA_036984385.1 Crenuchus spilurus | reverse complement strand
AGCCTCGTCGGCGCCGCTCAGCTCATACCTGAGCACACAACCCCTCCTCTCTCCACGCCGGAGGGCGCCTCCCCGCCTCGACCCGCGCCTCAGCTTACGCCGGAGGGCGCTTCCCCTCCTCTGCCAGCGCCGAAGCGCGCAACCCCTCCTCTGTCTGCGCCGGAGGGCACAACTGCCTCCCCGCCTCGAACCACGCCTCAGCTCACGCCGGAGGGCGCTTCCCCGCCTCGGCCAGCGCCAGCGAGCGCTCCCGCGCCTCAGCTCACCCCGGAGGGTGCTTCCCCGCCGCGGCCAGCGCCGGCGAGAGCTCCCGCACCTCAGCTCACCCCGGAGGGCGCTTCCCCGCCTCGGCCAGCGCCGGCGAGCGCTCCCGCACCTCAGCTCACGCCGGAGGGCGCTTCCCCGCCTCGGCCAGCGCCGGCGAGCGCCTCCAGTCCACAGCCGGTCCCGTCCTGTCCACAGCCGGTCCCGTCCTGTCCACAGCCGGTCCCGTCCGGTCCACAGCCTGTCCAGTCCTGTCCACAGCCGGTCCCGTCCGGTCCCCAGCCGGTCCCGTCCGGTCCACAGCCTGGCCCGTCCCGTCCACAGCCCGTCATGTCTAGACCTCTAGTGGCCACACCCACGCCACAGAGGTCCGGACCCCAGAGACCCCTGAACCATGGACCATCAGCCCGGAACCTGGCTGGCAGCAGTGCTGCCAGATTCCCTTGGCCTCTCCCAGCAGCACCGGTGGCTCCCCCACTCCAGAGACATATGTACTGTGCCCCTGCAGGGGGCTTGGGAGTCACCGGACCTGCTGTTGGGCCCGCCCACCCCCCCTTGGCTTCCTTTGCCCTCCCTCCTCCCCGACTTTTCTTGGGGGGGGCCTCAGGAGGGGGGGGTGTTCCCTGGCCGACAGCCCTGGACGTGGCTCTCGGCATTATAAAAACTGTACTGTCAGACCCTGCCGTCTCGTCGTCCCTGGACCTTGCCCTCAAAGTCTTGGTTCCGTTGTGTCTCAGTTAGATTTATGTACCCTGTTTTGAGCCGTGTTGATTCTGTTCGTGTCCTGTTCTGGTCTAGTGTTTTGTTCCTTTAGTATTGTTAAACCTGTTCCTAGAATGTTCTGTACCCTATCTTCTGTAATATTGTGCCATGCCCCAAGTTATATTCAGTTCCTTGTATTGAGTCTTTGTGTGCACATGTTTTGTTCCCGTTCCCCATGATTATGTACCATTTGGCCCTGTACCTGTTTGAGTTCTCTTTAGAGTCCGAGTTTTGCCTCTGTCATGTGTTTCATTTCATGTATTCCTGAGTCCTGCCTGTTCCATGTCTTGCTTTTGTCTTGTACCCAGTCCTGTCTTGTCATAGTCTCGTTTCCCTGTCCTGTTGGTCTGCCGTCTCGGGGTCGAGACGGCTTTGGGGAGGGGTCCTGTCAGGATCTGAGCCCCTGCCCTTGTGTTTTGTCTCCCTCTTGTGTTCTGATCATGTACTACGTGCCCTTATGTGGATTTCCTGTCTCATCGTGTTTTATTGAGTCCAGCTGTTCCTCGTTCTATGTACCCTGTCCGTACCATTATAAGCTCTGTCTCGTCCTTTGTGCCTTGTTGGTCATTCTCTGTGTGTATCTGTGTCTGTGGTGTTGTCTCTTAGTGTCGTGAACTTAGTACCCTGAGCCTAGTTAGAACCTCGTTTGTCATATCCTGTCTTAACACTTCCAATAACCTTGTTTGATTCAGCCCTCGTGCTGTTTTGTTTTCTGTTCTCTGTTCCTAAATAAAACCCTCGTTTGACCCAAGATCTCCGCTCTCGTGTTCACCCTCTACCTGCCCCCCTTACATTTATACACATTACATGTAAAGTGACATTTCAAGCCCTTTTTGTTTTAATGTTGATACTGTTTGAACAGTAATTTACTCAGTCAGAATGAAATATTCTAATAATTTGAGATGCTGAATTTTGGGTTAATTGTCATACTGATGTCATACTGATCAAAACAACAAAAGACTTGAAATGTCACTTTATATGTAATGAATATAAAATATGGCTTTTACCTTGATTTCAATTTTAAACAATAAATAAATGCAAATGACAGGAAGACAAATGAGTGGAGTCAACACTACTTGCAAAATAAATGCAACAGAATGTGGTACAGTTATGTTATTCAAGGACAAGAGCTGAAGATGTAGCCTTGAAGGTACCCCAGTGTCATGTACACCAGTGTCAGGAAAGGGATTTCCTCAGTAATGGCTCAGTCCTTGGCTTGTAAGTGTGTATGTATGCTTATACTAGATAAAACTAAGACATAAGACCAAGTCATTTTGTTCAAACATGTCTTTATACAGACTTTATCATGGTCACTAGTGTTTGTCTTTAGAATTGTTCATGTATATGCAGGATAAGGTCAGTTGTGATGACCAGCTTATGTAGATGTCATGTAGCCTCATGAGAAATGCCTCACAGTAAAGTCTTACCAAAAACAATGTATGAGTGAACATACAGCAACACATGACTGAACTACACACAGTGTGATGAACTTCATCTGCTCACCTTCCCTTCTGAACATGCTCAGCGTGGTCAGCTCAGTATTTGTGGTTGAATTACTGATTTGATTTCTTGACAAAGTAGTGTGAGAAATATATTCCTAAGTGTAGCTAATGTTAGTAGAAAACTCAAAAAACGAGTAAAAACTCACTGTGAGTCATAATGACAAATAAAAATGAAATCTCAGATTCTGTCAGCAAGTCATACTCACTGGCCATTTGGTGATGTCATCAGGCCACTCATGAGGTGAGACAGAGGCCGGCTCCAGACATGTCCTGTCATCACATCACAACACACACACACACATCAGTCTCAGTCTCACACTATCACTCAGTTACTGCTGAGTGGAAAGGGTCTTACCTGGGGTCCTGATGACAGACTGAGCCATAACTGCGCAATTTACCATTCAGATATGGAACATTATGGTGAGGCCACTTTACCCACAGAGCCAATGTACTCTGAGAGAGAGAGAGAGAGAGAGAGAGAGAGAGTGAGAGAGAAAGGGAGAGGGCGAGAAACACAGAAAGAGAGAAGCACAGGGAGAGAGAGGTAGAGCGAGTTAGAGAGAGAGAAAGAGAGAGAAAATGAAAGAAACAGAGAGAGATGAGAAACACACACACACAGAGAAAGAGAGATAGAGAGAGAGAGAGAGAGAGAGAGAAAGAGAGGGGAGAGAGAGAGAGAGGGAAGCACAGGGAGAGAGGTAGAGAGAGTTAAAGAAAGAGACATAGAGGAGAAAGAGAAATGCAGGGAGAAATGGGGAGATGGAAACACAGGGAGATAGAGCGAGATAGAGGAGAAAGAAAGACAGAGAGAGAGAGAGAGAGAGAGAGAGAGAGAGAGAGAGAGAGAGAAACATTATTGTTCAAATATTTATTTATGTGCTTTTGTACATATTCTAATGTACATTGCTGTAATGTATTAAACTATTACTGCCCAGATAAAGTTTTAAATGTCATTTTCTCAGAGGGCCTGTTGTGCAGAATACTGTGTGTGATATGATGAGGTGATGGGCACTGACCGAACACTCCTCCTGAGAGGTCTGGACGCAGCCTGATTGGTCGTTTCGGACACAGCAGGCTGAGTGACGCTCTCTCTGTTTCTTCTCCTGGATCAGATCATAGACCTGTTGGTCCTGCCGCATACAGGGAGAGAACTTCGCCCCCAGATGTATCAGCGCCTCCTACAGTACAGCACATCATTACTGCATGAAACCAAATACACTTCTCTAATAAACCAGCCATATGTAGACAATGTCACTTACTGAGTTTGGTCCAAACCAGAAGTTCTCCTGCTGCACAAACTTCACATTTTCATAAACACCTTTGTTTCTTAAAACCTAAAACATAAAATAATTTGTCATAAATCACAACTGGAATATACATTGTATGTCAAAAGTATGTAAGCAAGTACATTAGATCAGTTTAACTGCAGCCAACACAACATATCTACTGATATCTACTTTAGTCCGTCTTTATGGTGTACTAAATGGGTAAACAACTATGGATGGTAAGTATGGATGAGCAAATGGATGGATGGATGGTCAGAAGGATAGGTGGATGGATAGATAAATGGATGCATGGATGGGTAGGTGGTAGGTGGGTGGAAGAATGGAGGTATTAATGAGCAAATGGATAGATGGAAAGTCAAATGGACAGATGGGTAGATGAATCAACAGATGGATGAATGGATAAATGGATGGGTAGAAGGAAGAGATTGCTACAGTGCTACATTAGGACCAAAAACACTGGACATTACATCTCCATAATAATTAGTCCACAATACAATACACTACTGTTTTGGCCTGTAATAATAGTGCATCACCAAACATTTGAATATCATGAAAAAGTTCATCATTTAATTCAAAAAGGTAAACTGACATATTTCAAGCTATTTGGGTGGCTGTGGCCTGATGGGTTTGGCTCTGGACTTGTAAGCAGAAGGTTGCTGGTTCAGTCCCCTGGCAGACCATGACTGAAGTGCCCTTAAGGCACCTAACCCCCAACTACTCCCCAAGCACCATGTATAAGGGGCTGCTCTGGGTAAGTGTGCTCACTAGTGTGTGTGTCACTGCACAGATGGCTTAAATGTGGGTGTCAAATCCTCTGTGTTTGCACATTGGTCAGTGATTGTGCACTTATGCTTTATTTTATTAACACTGTTTGAATAGTAATTTATTCTGAAAGTCATACTGATCAACGCTAAAACAAAAATGATGAACATAAAATATGAGTTTATCTTTTTCAAAACATTCTGAGATGTAAAATTTCTAATAATTCATATAATCATTATTTTTAAATGCACTTTATATACATAAGTATGTAAGTATTTCATTTGCAAGCTCAACTCACAGAATCTACAGTTTCATGTTGGGAGAAGCCAACCGGTGCGATGCCGTAGATGGAAACTGAGAGGATGGTGATGAGCAAGTGGACAAATGTTATCCAGTATGTGAAGAAAGGCCTGCAGAGAAAAATAATGATGAGTGTGAGAAAAGGGCAGCTACGTGCTTCAGCAGAGCTACAGTACATTTTATTTAACTGGTTAAAATGAAAACACTGGAAACTTGTAAACGTGTATATTTTGTATTATTCTTTATATTTTCTGTTATTGTTTGAATATCAAAGGACACTGAAAGGTGACACCTGCGGTCATTCATGTCCTCTATCTGTTTCTTCACGTAGCTGTCAATGCGTTTGCGGTATGTGCGGTTGGTCAGCCTGCCCACCATTCCTAGGCCATAGGGACGTTTCTCACGAGAGAAGAGCTTCTTGACTGGGACAGAGATTCGCTGACCGCGGCGCTGACAACTCATACTGACCACCTCTTGACGTAAACGCACTTTAGGTTGAACCAAATTACCATCCCTCACTTTCCTCCAGCCTCTCTCCAATGGCCTAGAGAGAAAGAGGAAGAGAGTGAGACAGAGAGAGAGAGAAAGAGGAAAAGAGAGAGAGGGAGAGAGAGGGAGAGAGAAAGAAGAAAAGAGAGAGAGGGAGAAAGAGGGAGATAGAGAGAGGGAGAAAGAGAGAGAGAAAGAGGGAGGCAGAGAGAAAAAGAGGGAGAGAGAGAGGGAGCAAGAAAAAGGAAAGAGAGAGAGGGAAAGAAAGCACAAGAAAGAATGACAGAATGAGTGAGAGAGAGAAAGAGAGAGAGAGAGAGGAAGAGAGAGAGAGAGAGATTATTTATAATAATATAAAACTAACACTACTTTGTTGTAGATAAATGTATTAAATGATGAAATGATTTCAATATGATTAAATACCTTAAATATTAAACTTTCCAAGTGTAACGTTAATAAAACGACTGACTGAAAGTGCTTGACTGGTAGTGTGTGTGGTGTGTGTGTGTGTGTGAAGCTCACAGCATTAAGTGGCTCCTCTCTAAGTCAATCTTGTCCAGGGCACTGCCAGTCAGGTCCACCTCATCCGCCACTTTGTTTGTGTTATTCTCACGAATGGCAGCTTCAGAAGGAGACTCAAACACTTCGTCTGCGTATGTGGACAGTTCCTCTTGCACCAGCCCATCCTAACACACACACACACACACACACACACACACACACACACACAGCTTTATTACATCCAACACACTGAAACAGGGATGAGTTTCCTAGAACACTACATACTTAACTCAATAATAGTTATTAACCTTCCTGAACGAAGTACTTTATAAGCTCAGATTTTCATTTAAAGTTTGCCTGCCAGATGCTGCTAATGTGACTGTATATCATATGGAGCATATATATGGAATATAATGATAACAGTAATTAATTAATTAAATAATAATTTGACTCATAAATAATAAATATTTACAGTATATAATCAATAATTTATATAACATTTTATCATTTCTATTTTAGTGTCATTATTATTTAGTTTTTAAAGATATTTTAGAAAGATGAATTTAATTTTAAAATGTAACATTTTTGGTGAAACACAGCAGTCGCCAGCTTCAGCTGGTGAGACTGTTGCAGGAAAAGAGCTGCCAATGATGTTTTTAAGCACATCTGTATAGTTTCGGATGCTGAAGGCATTTGGTAAACACTGGTTTAACTGACTTGCTGTTCCAGGACTGGAATCTTAGCTTTTAGAATTTAGTTATCAGTAGTGATAAAAATGACAGTCATTTTCTATGTATGCATTTATTACACATCTCTCAATAATGTACTGTTTGTAGTGTAAGTGGAAACATTTGTTAACACAATATTTACATATTAATATGTAAATGTGATGTATTACACAATGACAATAAGAGCTCTACACTTTTAGGGTTTACAGAAAAGTCTGAATTGCTGTTCCTTAGAACAGCCAGTGGGGGGCAGTGTAATACAGTAACAGGGATCAGTGTGTTGTGGAGTGTAGAAACACAGTAGTCCAACCAGTGAATCACATCTGGTGTTCTCACCCTTGTGAAGAAGGAGGTGTCCAGTTCATCTAGGAAATCCCCCGTATCTTCCTCTATGAAGCTGGCTGCAGCAAAGCTGCGTCTGTGCACTCTGCGATTCGTCCCTTCTTTCAGTGGACGGCCCTGAAACCATTCATCATCACCATCATCATCATCATCATCATCAACTACAACTACTAGCCTTTTGTTAACCCTCTGCAGTTGGCTCTCCTGTCGGCGACATATTAACAAAATTCCGCAAAAACAGTTCTATAACTCAGCGAAATGTTATCCTAGAAACAAAATAAAACATGACCTGGAAACTTATATATATATATATATAATAATTAAAATGTATTGTTTAGATATTTGTGAGAACAACTTAAATAAGCAGAGACATGTTTTTCAGAGCAAGTCAGACAGCTACACTTTATTTTCCCACCAAAATGACGCAATCTGTCATTCATATGACATGATAATTCCAGACAGTCCATTGGTGGAATAGCGGCGTTGGAATGTGTGGAATGTAAACCTGAACAAAAGACATCTCACCTGAGGTGATTCTTAACAAAAGACCTCTAACCTCACACGTATCTCATAAATATTCAAACTAGGAATGGCTGAATGAGTGAAACATGTCAGCTCACAATCATTAAGACTTAGAAATAAAACCACATACAATATCTAATAAGTTTTTGTAAAGTCAAAGTTTAGAGCAGATTTAATCAGAATATAGATTTATTTATTTACTGTTTTAACACTGTTGTTGTCAAGTTTGTGCAGAACAGAAGCTTGTGTAACACTTTAGAAAAAAATAATTTGATGGGTGTAATTTGTACAAAAAAGTGAAGGCATTAAATACCCTCAGACTGTTGGGGTTAAAGCATGGCTAAAATGTCTTTGCTGCTGTTGTTGAAAAGGCCGGATTATCTCTGCTCCACAATATTCTAGCTGACTAACAGCTGAGCATTCCTGTGGCCATCTGTTGTCATTACCCTCATGCCCCCAGATGCACTACACCAAATCCAGGTCTGACAAGACGAGCCTACAGATCAACTTTTACATAACAGATTACGAAAGGAACAAATACAAGAATGCAAAAGTGAGCCACCCGCAGCAATCTGTGATAATCGCCTCGGGGAAGGCTTTACTCAACACTCACAGGCCAATCCACACACAATCTGCGTCACTGTGAAAAGACTGTGAGATCTCTCTCTCTCTCCAACAGCTGGACTGATCACTAAAGATGTTTTCTTTGATCTTCTTTGGGACACAAAAGCTCATTATCCTTCTGGTCTAGTTGCTGCAAATCATCATCGTCTTTGTCTCCTTCATTGTGATATATTGACATCTCTAGTCTTCGGTTGGTGTAGTGTATTGAGTAACAGTACTGGCTGACATGTGGGTTCAATCACCAGCCTGAGCAAACACCACATACGAATAAAAGACCTTGGGCAAGACTCCTAACTCTAGATTAGCCTTTAAATGTAAAATGACTGATATTGTAAGTCACTGCATTACAGCACATGCTGTAAATGTCTTAATTTAATACATCAAACAATCACTACATTTCTTTAACTAGTTAAAGTGACCTTCAGTGGATGTCCAATTCAATCTGACACTCTTACAATGATCATTATTTTATCTGTTTTATCTTTGTTGTGCTTTATATTTGCTATGAGTGTGGATATATGTAAGCCTCAGGGCATGTTTAATTTTTTAAAAATAAGTGTAGATTTGTCTGACATTCTATCAAACATCTTCCACATTTAGTTTAGTTAGCTATCTTTTACCTACGGTATTGGTTAAAACCAAAGTTTACTTCTTCAGTTTAGAACCAGAGCTACAGGGTTAATATTGCTTTCAACACTAAGACTCAATAGTCACCTAAATAGCCTGGTCGTTTCTGTCAAAACACATCACCAAAACATTTCTCAACTGACTGAACTCATATCCAGATCTTAAGCAAGTTCTGACAGACTGATGATGTGTTTTAGGATACAACATGACTTATTGTGAACTATAAAAGCTACAGGCAGCCACTACAGACAGCAGCAGGCCTGGTATAAGACTGATCCTGGATTCGGCTACACAAGTTTTTGCATTTTTTAAGTTTATGGAAAGTTGTACTGTGTCATAAACTTCATCAGCTAGACTACAAGATCTTAATCAGATCTGGATGAGGTTTGATTTGATAACTAATTAGGTGACTATTGAGTTTTAGTGTTTGTTAGCAACATTAGCCATGAAGTTCCAGTTGCAAACTACAGAAGCAATCCACGTCTTTTAGAAATAAATAAAGTGTGCTAATAAAATAAATAAATAAATAAAAATACATGTGTTTGTGGTAGAGGACTGTCTCTGTGCCTGACCTTGACCAGTGCAGCAGCTGCCCTGAAGCCCATCTTGGCGACGGACTCTCTCTTGCGTCGGCGTGGATGCCGGTTGAAGCCAGACCGCGAGCTGGTGAAGGAGCAAAGAGAGATTGTGCCAGGAGTGATAGGAGTTTGAGGTCCATGGAAAGCGTCCACCTCATCAATGTTACGGAAGGCTCGCCCCCGGGCCAGCGGGTCCACGATCTGTAGAGAAGGCATACAAGTCTCAACAAACATAAAGGCCTGTATTGTCTGTAAGGGTCTATTATTTCCTCTACAGTCAATACTGCACTACATGGCATTCTGTATGTTTTAAAGATTAGCTTTCAGAGTATTAGCTTACTGTAATAAACTGATGTAGTAATAAAAGCAGAAGAGAATCATATATACAAATACTTTAGCTTTAATAACTTTTTGGGAACACCAAGTTATTAAATCCAAAATAATTGTCCTCAAAATATGAAACATTCTGGAAGTAAATTTTATTATAACTTTATTACTGATAACTATGACCCCAGAGACAAAAAAAATGTTACTGATTGACTGGCAGGTGTTTATTAATTCTGTTTAATAGTACACTTTTGAATAAAAATTTGGCAAAAAAAAATTATCACTGTTCTATATCAATATTTGTGAAACTTGGAATGCTAACTCCAACCAGAGATAACATCCACCAACCAACAACCTGTGACAGAGTAGCTACTACATGTCAAACATATACAAAAATGTTTCATTTCAGATTACTCATGGTGCTTTATTTGTAAACAAATGCACAGAAAAGATCTAAATGTGTGGTTAGAGGGGCATAAGTGGGATAGCGGCCTTTGAGATGTGCGGTTATACAAAATTAATTGATTTACCTCTTTCTCTTCCATTAATTTTGTGTAGGGTGTCTGGTTTGCTCCTTTACACAAACAATCATGAATACTAATGAAGATACACTGATGAAAATTGGATTAAATAACCTCAGTCTGTGTGAAAAAGATTGATGTTGCGTGAAAATGTCCAGCATGCAATTTTTTTCTCCTGATTAGATGTGGTCTACAACACCTAACAATTGTCTACCTGCACCTACATCATGCATATCAGTCTTTATCACACAGACTGAGGTATATTCAATCCAAATTAAATTACCAGGTCTTCATTAGCATTAAAGTTATTCATGGTCATTTGGGTAAATAAGCAAACCAAGGCACCCCACATAATATGTCACCTACGGTAATTGGCCAGGTTTTATATATATAAAAAAAAAAGTATATATATATATATATATATATATATACTTTTTTTTATATATAAAACCTGGCCAATATATATATATATATATATATATATATATATATATATACTTTTTTTTTAGAATATAAAGTATAATATAAATATATAAATATAAAGCTATTGTAAAATACATCCTATATATATATATATATATATATATGATGTATTTTACAATAGCAGATGGCCAGCAGTGCTGGGTATATTAGTTAACCTTTTGTATGCCATGGTGAGATGGGGGGACGTATAGAGGTGGAGGGGTCTCTGTACTGGTGATGGAGATGTTATCCTGGCTCGGCAGGTCCATCTCGCGGATCATCTGAGGCTTCAGCTTGCCGTAGCGCTGGTTGCAGTGGTGCAGGCTCTTCCTCTGCCATTTCTGAGTGGTGTCCGCATCCTTACTGACCCCAAACCAGTCTGCTGTACCCCTGTGCCCAAAGAATGGTTTGGTTTGTTTTTATACAAGCAATGTACAGCTCTGCTGCACATCAAGTTTGTTTGTAGAACATCAAATATTAAAACAATATAAGTCATGCTTATAAGGGCAGCTTTTTGGTTATTTTTGGTCATTGTCATATATTTAAGATTCACTACATGTAAAGTGACATATTAAAAGGGTTTTTTGTTGTAATGTTGATCACCACAGCTTATAGCTGAGGAGTTTGAGGAGTCTGGCCTGTCAAACACAGTAATATCATGACCACCAAACCATCTGGTAGTTTGGAAACTCCATGGCACAGCATTTCCATAAAGCTTGTCAGCAGATGGAAGCATGAACTGCTGTAAAATCTCCAGATACACAGCTGCATTGATTTCAACTTTATAAAACACAGTGGACCAGTGAGACACAGGGCATCTCAAACCATCACAGACACCTTGGATTTCAGACACCTTGGATTCTGTCTCTTTCTCCAGACTCTAGGACATTGATTTTCAAATGAAATACAAAATTCACTTTCATGTGAAAAAAGCACATTGGACCACTGAGCAGCAGTCTAGTTCTTTTTCTCCTTAGCCCATGTCAGATGCTTCTGACGTCTCTGGTTCAGCTTGATATTATGAATGTGGCAGATATAGCCTTAGAGACACAGTATTTGTGCTATTTAAATAGCGATTTACTCAAAATATTGAAATAATTTGAGATACTACTAGTAATACTGATCCACAAAAAGGCTTGAAATATGTTACTTTACATGTAATGAATATAAAATATATGACGGTTTTCCTGATTGAATTATAACTTCCTCTATATTCTGTTTTTTATGTGCGATTGTATAAACATTTCTGAATTTCTATAATATCTCCTCACTTTAGCCTAGCTTTGGGAGCACTGGGAGTCATTTGCATTCTTCAGAACAATCCTACACAGTAAATATGCCAGTGTTAAATCAACACTATTAGAGTTAAATTAACACTGACAGTGTTACATTTTGACACCCTCAGTGTTAATTTAACTCTAATAGTGTTGATTTAACACTGGCATATTTACTGTGTATATGAATAATAATATTTGCATGGATTCTGCATATTCTACTTGTACTTGTTTAAAGCAGCATCAGTAATAAGGCCAAGTAAAAAAAAAGAATTGGTGATCATCCCCGCCCGGCCCTCTAAAAAGCACCCAACCTTTTTTTTTTTTTTTTTTTTTAAACACAAAAAAACGCGCCAAACACCCTATTCTAGCCTAGAATCATTCAAATTTTGCATGCTTCCAATGACGTGATCCCAAATCAATTCTGCACATGTGCAGTACACTTCACTGTCAATACCAATGGCTGGTCGTTTTTGTGATGCAAATCATGGCTTTTGCAGTGGCCAGCATCGTAAAAACACTGCAGTCGGCCAATAAAATTCGTTTCATTTCCCTGTTATCTAATAAAATAAAATACAATGGATTATTTTAACTAACTGTAATATATTATAATTATTATTATCGCAGCGTGCGCGCAGACTCACACACAGAGAAGCAGACGGAGGCCCGGTTGTATAAATAAGACAGAATAACTGACTAAGACACACATTAACGATAACTTAACTAAAACACTAAAAATAATTCATAGAGACTAGACTACAACTAACAATCATTACACATACAAAAATCTTCTCTTAAAGACCCCAAATAATTACAAAATAGACACCATAAACACAAGAGAACTTTATGCAAATACCGTACGACACGCAGCCATCTGATTGGCCGACACCCCCAAAAGCCGCCACAATACTTTTCTACCATTAAAATAAAAAAAAAAAAAAAAAAAAAAACACCTCCCCCCCGACCCAAAATTTTGGTGAAAAAGGATGATCACCAATTTTTTTTTTACTTGGCCTAACCCTGCTTAGTGATATACTAACACTGCTTGAGACAAGACTATTGTTGAGCAGCAGATTTGTTTAACGCATCTTTGATGTTGCATATTATTGTCGCTGTAGTTACTGCAGTTAGTTCTACTATAGTTAATTTAATTTCTAATTCTTTGATCAAATTATTTCCATTTACAAGTAATAATTCTCTTTATCATAGAAAAGCGCTTGTGCTTCTTTGTGCTGATGGATTTACTAAAATAATATTGTTGTTAATGTTCATTTTTATGAGCAAGAACAGAAGAAAAACTTTAATGACTTTAAATAGATAAACACCACTGGTACATTTTATTCCAAGTACATTTGTCCCTACAGCAAATAACAGACTAGCAGAAAATGTTACATTCTCTCCAAATGCAATAGAGGATCAAAACTTAAGCCTATGATTGATTCTGGATTTTGTACTTTATTTTACTGCACTTTGTACTATTTTACTGCCTTAATACGCTATTTTTATCTTTAAAAAAACTGTTTAATGTTTTTAAACATTATTTAATGTTTTTTATAAAATTCAATTACAGTAACTTATACTGTATTACATTTCACATTTCAGTTAAAATCAGGCACTTTAGAACAGATTAATGATGAAAAACCAGGTTCCACTCTGCATCAGAATGTCAGTGAAAACCTTCTGGTACAAAACATCTGCTACCAACTATTTGAACTGCTTCACATCAAACAAAACTTATAAACATAGATTTTCCTTTTAATTCCAATTTGGACAAGTGTGATCTGATCATTCTTCATTTTGCTCAGATGATGACTAACCTGTGACTCTCTCTGCCTCTGTGTGTGTGTGTGTGTTTAAATGTGGGACAGCAGGAGGCTGTAAGGAGTGTTTAGAGTAAAGGACACTTTGTAATAACAGACCTAGACTGTGTATCATTATAGAAAAGGCCAGCTGGAGCCTTTTAAGCTTGTCTGGAGGAGGGGGGGTACTGTTGTCTTCCCTGAAAGTTATTCACATTTTAGTTAAAACACAAGCACATATGAAACATACGCAGTGCTGTGCACAAGTTGTAAACACCTAAGCTCATTTTATTAAAAAAAGACAATAAATGTTCTGCATTAGAATAAATGGAAACATAAATACAGCAAAAAGTAACAAGAAAGTTGTTTTGAAAAAGTATTTGATATGTTGTGTGCTAGTCTGAAAAACAAAGTTTGCTTACAGAGTTTTTTCATGATGTTCCTGAGCCCTGGCATTGATTTGTTAAATTAATCAGCAGCATATCTGATTTAACATAACAGAGCATTGACTAGCCGAAGGACTGCCACGAGGAAGGTTAAACCAACACATTCATATACAGAAAATCTTAAATTACTTGAATGTTATCTGTATTAACAAATGAGTCAATAATTATAATATTTGTAGGTTTTTTCTAAGAAAATATGAGTCCCAGACAATTAACTACAATACAGAATGGCAATCACCATAGCATCACCATATATGAAACAAGGTTACACGGCTTATGCTCAGGATCCACTGAATTAAGCAACATGTATCTTCACCACAAACAATATTACATTAAGGTTTAGCTGATAATCTGAATAATACAGCAATAATTTAATTTTATTTAATTAATAATTTGATTTTAATTTAAAAAAGCACAACAGTAATAACTATGGAACTTATATATTAGTATCATTGAAATAGTGGACATTAATGAATGGGATGTGACTACAGTACTGTATTATTCTGTACTACTACTGATTATTATTCTATACTAAATATTTTTATTGATTGTTCTTTATTGATTGATCTCAAATTCTGCAAATAAAACAGACATTAAAACAAGCTTGTTATCAACATATCTTCTTAGTAACATAATAAAATGAGTATATCAGGAGTACACACACACACACACACACACACACACATTATGTTAAAATTAAACAGCTAAAATAAACAGGTGAATAATACATTTAGAGTGTAAGTCACTCTGAGACTTGTTAAATATATTTAAAAATAAATGCTAGAAGCAAACAAGCACAAAAACCCCACATTATCTCTATTAGTAAGTGTATTAAGGCAGAGCTGACTCTGTTTTGTGTTTACAGTAATAATCCTACTCTGTTTGACAAACTTCCTGTGGCAGTTAGGTGCCAAAGAGCCTACACAACAGACAAAAAAGGGATGAATGAGGACAGATAACCTGTTTCATTCCGCAGAAAGCACACAGAGAGAAAAGTACACATAACAGCAAAGCCTAAGTGAGATATATTCACTCACCTGCCTTCATCTCACAAGGCTGAAAAGGTCACGCTGGAGGTTTCTAAACAACACAAGGCTTCAGTCTCTGGTACATGATGATTGTAGGCCTCCCTTTACCCCAAAACACTACAAACACTGTACTGTACAGCAGCTCTGACTGATCCTCTGTGGTATTCCTTATAGATGAATCCTCTCTGATTGGCTGATTACCAGCTGCCTCTCCTCACAGCTCTGTGTGTGTATGTGTGTGTGTGTGTGTGTGTAAACACACTCAAAAATAGCAATTCTACTGTCTGCCTGCACACCAGGGAAACAGAGAGAGAGTAAGAGAGAGAGAGAGTGAGAGAGGAGAGAAATAGAGAAGAGATCCAGAGAGAAGAAGAGTGAGATAGGGGCAAGTGAGTGAGACAGGGAGAGAGATAGAGAGAGTGGGGAGAGAGAAAAAAGAGAAAGAGATAGAGAGAACGAAACAGAGAGTGACAGTGGGTGCTGAGGGAGATAGAAGAGAGAGCCAGAGGTAAAAGAGAGTGAGAAACAGAGAGTGAACGATAGAGAAGGGTTTGGGAAGTGAAACAGAGGGACAGAGAGAGAGATAGAGAAGAAACAGAGAGTGAGAGAGGGGTGAGATTTAGATTCAGCTTTAATGCTAATGTGATTGAACACAATGGAATTTGACCTCCACATTTAACCCACACTAGGCTGTGAGAAGCAGTGCTCGAAGCAGTAGGCAGCCCTATCCATGGCACCCAGGGAGAGAGGGGTGAGAGACATAGATAAAGAAATAGAGAAATGGGGAGAAGCAAAGGGATTGAGAAATCGAGAGAGTGAGAGAAGGGTGAGTGAGAGAGAGAGAGAGAGAGAGAGAGAGAGAGAGAGAGAGATGGGGAGAAAAAGAAAAGAGAGAAGAAGAGAGAATGAGATATACAGAGAAAGAGAGAGATAAAGAGAAATAGAGAGAAGGAGAGAGAGAGGGAAGAGAGAGAGAAGTGAGAGAAATAAAGAAACAGAGAGATGGGAGAAGGAGAGAGATTGAGAGATAGATATTGAGAGAGGGGTAAGAAAGCAAGAGAGGGGTGAGAGATAGAGAAATAGAAATAGAGAAAGAGATGGTGAGAAAGAGGAGTGATATTGAGAGTTAGACAGAGAGAGAGAGACAGATATATATATATATATATATATATATATATATATATATATATATATATATATATATATATATATATATATAGAGAGAGAGAGAGAGAGAGAGAGAGAGAGAGAGAGAGGGAGACTCAAAGAGGAGGGAAACATGTCTCTGCTTGAATCAAGAACAGCACACATTAAAAGACTCTGCCTGGATTTGTCAAAGCTGGTAACCATGGTAACCGCTATATAAAAGTGATGTATTACAGACTAAAGTATCTACTTCTGAAGGTGAAGCACAAATGAGAGACTGAAACCTCATCTGCACATAACTTATGACTCAATAAATATGGTCACAACCAACCAGGGAAGATGATGACATCACTATACATTTCTTTCTAGTTAGTGGTGTGTTCATACCAGTCTCATTAATCTGTCAAATGATGCACTTACCAAAAACACAACACATTTAGCTCTAGAGTACATATATACAGATATATTTCAGGCATTCTTGCATTATAACATAATTATTAAAATGCTTCTGAGTTCCTCTGATGGCTGCTTGAAGTCAAATCTCATTCCTTTAAACAGCTTAAGTCCGACACCCTGGAAGCTCCAATCAACTGCCATCTTCATTTTAGAGGGCACCCGTAATGGCCTATCAGATTTCTGTTAGAGCTGATGTCCCCCAGCACTCCCCAAATACACCACTGCTCATAATAACTCAATAGTCACCAAAATAGTCCAATCAAAACTTCTCTATGTCTGGATCTTAATTAATGCCTCATAGTGTGTTTTTAGGATACAGTAAGACTATGAAGCAAACCTCAGTGATATAGACACCAGCAGAGCTGCTATTCACACATTCCTCTCATCATCATTAAAACTGATTCTGTGTCTAGAGCAGCTTCAGATTCAATTACACACTAGTTAAAAATAACCCTTTGAGCAATGCAAAAAAACTGTTTATAATGAAATAAAATAAATTAATTAATTAAATTAATTAAATAAATAAATAAAGCTTAATATTTAGCTTCCTAAGTCATTGCCACTAAGAATGCACTGAATATTTGGCAACCGAAATTATTAGGCATAGGTTCGGATGAATAATTTATATTGAACAATGAGGTTTTTAATAACACTTTTACATTTTTCTAGTTTTCTGCCAACCACAGTGTAACTTTACTGTAGTAAAATCTGTTTAATATTGAACCTTCATTTTACATTAGTTATTCTGCTGTTCCTCATCAACAAAACACAGATTCAGCAAGACAGTTACAGTTTGGTGGTAAAATGGGAGAAGACAACAAACTACAAGCATAATCTTTACTAAACGACTCTTGCTATGATGAAGACAAAATACAGCCACTTTGCTTTGTGTTTGTGGTCCAGCGGCTGCAGTGTTAGGGACCATCTCACAATTACCAGAAGAAATGTGAAGTGTTTCAGTGTCTGTAGCCAGTGAAACTCACATTAAACACACAAAACTTCCATGTGACTTACATCATTAATTTTAGACATTTTCATCATTTTGTTTCATGTTTTTTTAAATAAATATTAGTAATAATGTAACATACATGTATCTTCATACATATTTATATATTATTGTCTGACATTTGTTTTATATACAAAGAGAAAAGAATAATCAATTCAACTCATGTGATTAAACCTAATGATGTCAAACCAATTTATTAAACAGACATTCATTCCTGACTAACTACAAGACTTATTTTGGGAAATAGTTTAGTTACTAATTTTATAATCATTTATATCAGGGGTGAGCAACTTCAGTCCTGGAGGGCCGGATTCCTGCACAGTTTGGTGATCTACCTGATCAAACACACCTGATTCAACTCAGCAGGCAATTAGCAGGTTTAATTTTATTGTCAGAGCACCAAACTCTGCTGGACACCGGCCCTCCAGAACTGGAGTTGCCCACCCCTGATTTATATACATGACGAACCTACATTCATTGTCCAGCCAAATGTTTCATTTTGTTTGTTTTCAGTTTTGGCCAAAAATTTTCATTTCAGTGCATCCCTAATTTTCAATAAACAGCACATACTGGCCATACAGCAGTTTATAAACACTGATAAGATGTGACTAATATCCAAACTGGATAACTGAATGAAATAAATACAGGGTGTGTTTCCCATAGTGAGTAACACACAGTCAAGACAAAATCCTCCATGTTCTCCTCCTTTATTCTACCTTAACATCACAGAGAGGACTTTGAAGTGAGGTAGACCAATAGATGATTAGCCTAAAACACAGTCCACAGTCCATAGGAGCTAAAGCAGCACTGCTTTGCTCTGCATTGTCTGTATAGAGGAGGAGCATTGTCTGTTTGTAGAGGAGGAGCATGTGTTCTGACACTGTTTTGTGGTTGAGATCCTGTGGTTTACACAGTGCTAGATGATGTTCAGTGCTTCTTGACATTGCATTTAACTTAGTTTAATTTTACTAAGTTAGCTAAAGTTACAGTGCTAAACACATTTATGAACATTTCTGTGCAAGAGCTATCCATATACAAGATTCTGTAATGGTGGAGGCAGGCTGTAACGCAGGCAGGCAGACACACTCACAGCATAGGTAAACAGAAGCACTGAACCCAGGATCAAACACACTGATGACAGTTCACAGACATATACTCTTAAACACGACTAAGAACAATGACTCGTGACAAGACTGAGAAACAAAGGTTTAAATAGGGAACAGATAATGACACACAGGTATAGACAATGAGGACGTGCCAGGACAAGGGTGGAGACAAACACATTGGCACATGGACAGAACATGACACAAAGCGTGACATTACACCCCCCCTCCCAAGATGCCTCAACAAAAAGGCGGAACCAAAAGACAGAAAACCCAAACCAAACATCAAACCCCAAAAACAAAACCAACATATAAAATGTGCCCTGAACTTTGAACAAACCACATTTTTCAGTCAATTAGAATTTACTGTGCATTAAGGGGGCATCCATGGCCTAGTGGTAAAGATCTGGTTTTGTCTGGTCTGGTCGCCAGTTCGATCCCCAGACATGACTGAAGTGCCCTTGAGCAAGGCACCTAACCCCTAATATAACATATTCTAACTTATTTATAGTTTATTTTCACATAAAAACTCAATGAAATATTTAACCAAGGGTGTCAAAATCATGAGCTTTCTTCACTGATAGAGGTGACAAATTAATGTAGATTCATATTCAAGTAGTTTGTTGTAATTATTGTGTCATCGTCTCAGTTAAAATATTCTTTATAGTTTGAGAGGATGTTGAATTTCTCTGATATTTCCCAGAGATTACATTTGTTTGTAAAAATAAAAGTGTACATAGATCTTGCTGAGATTTGCATTGTAGGAATTTTACTGTCAAAAAAAGTGCACTGCAGTAAAACTGAACAACAGTTTTGTTGATATTTGTAGAATATTTTAGATAATTTCACAATGCTCCACAAATGAGTTATTGTGTAGCAACTGTTTCTAGTTTAGACAAGTTTGGTAGAACTTACATTCAACCTAAGGAGAATACAGTGCAGTCAAGCTAACAATGGCTAAGTAAACATGGTGAATTGACCATCATGTTAATGTTGATTGGCCACCAGACTGTTCCAATTTAGCCATGAAACCTCCCACACTAAAATGAAAGGTGTTTCAGTTTCATTGTCTAACCCCTGTAGTACAATTACATGACAGGTAAACTACATCACATCTAACATACATACAAAATAAATATGTGAAAATAATACAAAATAATAAAGCATTATATATGAACTGGTGGCACTAATCAGTATCAGTGCCAGTAGGGTTAGGCACGGTCTTAGTCAGAAGCAATGTTCCCTCTCATTTTTCATGTGTCTGAGCAAACACATAAACTCTCTGAGTGGTGCCTTGAACTACTGTGAGCAACATCGTGCAATCAAATCAAATTTATTTATAAAGCACTTTTTACAACTGATGTCACAAAGCAGCTTTACAGGGTTAGTAAAAACAAACCCCAAAGCACTGTGGTCACGCCAGCATCGCATCCATCCAAGTTACATGGTTTATTAAAAGAATCTAATTACAGCATTTCCATGAACAT
>BRDA01005870.1:0-30605 GCA_036984385.1 Crenuchus spilurus | reverse complement strand
ACATGCACCTAAGATGAACATTTCAGACCCCTCCATGATTTCTAAGTGGGAGAACTTGCAGGGTGTTCAAATACTTATTTTCCTCACTGTATGTAATTACAAGACTACAGTTATATTCTATGTGATGATATAAATTCAAAATATTGTGATGCATTGCTTATACTATTTGTTTTCATTGGACTGGAAGAGTCTAATGGCTGAACAGAGATTACAACACTGCCATCTAGTGGTCGAGAGTTTAAAATGCACAAAATGAGACACAAATCTTTGCTTATAAACTATTCAGGAAAAATTAATACTGTGATTTTGAGAATCAATACAGTATCACAAGACAATATCGTGATACTTCAACAATTACTTGTATGGAAATTAATTGTCTGATAAAATGTCTTTACTGAAATTGCAATATGCATCAAAATAACAGTATTCAGCTAACTTCTAACACATCTTGATGATCATTCCTTTCACAAGCTGTGTGCGAGAGCTCTGCTCCACAGCAGGTCAATGTTATGGGTTTATTATTTTTATGGTTATGATTTTATGCGCCAACAATACAGGCTGAACACACAGTTAATGACTAGAACTTTCAGCACCAAACACAGAACCACAAAACCGTGTGGTTGGCTGATGAAGTCAAGGAACAATTTGCTAATGACTCCATCTAAGCCCATGTATTTGCTCTACATCAGATTGTTCACTATTTCATGGAAACCAGTTTTGCAGGTCAAAATATAATCCACAAGACTCAAGACACATTCAGTACTCATCTGTCTCCATCATAATGAACAATTGAGCATTTCTATGAATACCAGACACAGTAATGGCCACTTTGTTTGTCTTGTCTTCTCAATAAGACAGAAATCTCTGATTTATTGAAATGAAAGAGCTCAGTCATAGAGCAGTCAATGGCGTATGATGAATGGGCAGATGATGAGAGAGAGGTTATTGACTGAAGTGCCTCACATACAGTTTCAGAGGAAATCTGCATGGGGGATCCACTCCAAACATGGAAGTCCTTTGTTTGAAAAGGAGGAGTATCTAACAGAGCTGTCTGACAGACGGAGTCTAATCAGGCAGATGGACGCCGTCCAAATCAAAGGCTCATTTTGAAATTCAAATGAACATTCTGCCTTAGAGAATAGAGAGGAAAATGGTGCAGTTTGTGTCATTACCGGAGCCATTGTCTTGCATTTAAATCACTCGGTCCAAGAAGTAAAAGGTCCAAGTGCTCTAGCCAAGGCCAACAAGCTATGCGCCATTCAACACCAACTACTTCACCAGTCTGTCTTCCTGACTACACTGAGCTATTTCCAGCCTACTGGAGAATGGAACATGGCACTAGAAGCAGGAATGGGTCAGGATAGCACTCTCTCCTCTCACCAGTTTTGCTTTGATCTAAAGTCATGTTGTTGAAGAAATAAGAAACCAATGTATTTTCCCAGGAAGTAAAAACACAATGCTTGAAATAGTGTCCCTCTGCAACAGTCCCACCACATCCTACTCCAAACCACATCTTCCCCACAAAAAAACACATTAAAATATGTGGTTAAGGAATCTCAGGTTTGGAGTACAACAGCAGAACCTTTCCTCTACTAAACACATAAATAACAAAAAACTGCACTGTTACTCCCATTTTCATTCTTGTAAAGTCAAACAACTTTTCAACATAAGTGTCACCTCAACCACTGCCAACAACTGACCAATTCATGCTCTGTCCACAAATGCATTCTTTTGCTAGCAATTTTAGCTGGGCTGGACAAGCTTTCCTGAATCTGAAGAGAAAAGCCTATTTCACCTGAGAAACTGTTAAGTACATTTAGTACATTACTCATTTCTATTTATATATCATATGTGTGAACTAGAGTTCTTACAATACAAGAATTATGATTTCGATACTGATACCAAATGCAGTATCATGATACTCGATACTCTGGATATGAATTAAAAACATTCACTTGTTGTCTTTAACATCAAACATTTTCATAAATGTACAGCTCAGCTAATGTCTGTTTTTATCTTTGCATTTCATTTAAACTGAATTCTACAATTGTAGCAAATACAACATCAAACTTCTAAGTAAAAGTACTGAAAGTGTAGAAAGTTAGATTAGAGAATTGTTTGCTAAATTTGAGTATTGTAAGTTTCAAACTTTCAATTCTTGGTGCAACTCTAGTTTGAACAAAAAATGTTAACAGAGCTCAGACATACTTTTTTGTTACATAGCAAATTTGTTTCTAAACTAATTAGTTTTGATTAAATACAACAACATGCTACTTTGCTCAAAACATTTTAACCTTAATATTATTTACAGTAGTCACATTGAATGTACGTTTCAATTTCTCATTAAAGTTGGGAATTTTTATTTTTAACTGTCATACTGATAGTGTTAGAAGGGGCGGAGAAGGCGGATGCGAGGGGCAGCAAAACTTCTTTAAACATATGAAAGATTATATGCTGTGAAAAATAAAAACTGTGGCTGTGGTGCCACTATGAATCAAAACAGGACGATACAAAGTCAACGGCAACAATAAAATGACCGGAGAAGACTGTGGGATACAAGGGAACATTTAATCACATAAGATTGGGAATGAGAGCTGTGGAATCACGAGACACAGGTGAGCACTATGACTAGACATAATAGGGCATGACGTGGGCGGAGACATGATGTAACGTGTGTTAGAGTCATATTTGTATTATTATTATTTTTTTGTAAATTTGCATTTAATACTTCAGTAACAGAACTTTGAGTTAAATTTCTAGTATAGGAATATTTGTAGCTTTTGCATTTGTGTAATATAATTTAGGAATGTAATTGTTTTAAGGTGATGCAGTCTGAGTGGCTGATGAGTTTAGTATAAAAGCGTGAGGATGCATAAAATAGCATTGAAGCCTATCTAGGTCTGGAGCACCACAGTCTTTCACCATCAGGAAGTCAGGAATTCATCTTTTGTTTGTATGAGATACAAACTACAAAGAAAAGTTTGGATTCAAGCCCTTTTATTTTCTGATATGTATCACATGTAAAAGAACTTCAAGTTTCAAGGTTAGTGAGTCACTCATAATGTGGACAACGTAAACATGATAGGATGTTTCAGTATACTCAATATGACGTATCTAATCCACAGAACTGTTAAAAGTTATATAAAGCTTGTCCAGTTATGCTGAAAGCACACATTTGTGGAGGAAGAACAGCAAGATCAGTTCTCTGATTTCCAAGTGAGTACCTCAAAGCTTCTCACAGTAACATTATTAATCTGAACTGTCCACACTCTCCATGTTCTTAAACACAACTACGTGCTTTCACACAAAAATCAGCTGTAAGCTCCCTGTTTTTGACCAGAAATGACAGACTCTGCCTGAACACACACTCCACAGTCCAGCTCCATAACCAGCGTCCAACCATAATTTTGGTCTATGAGCTCTATTACTGAAATACCATCACTTCCAGAAGAACAGAACATTTCTGAGAAATGCACTCACAGATGGGATCTGAAAAGAAAACACACAATTAAACCATGTAAAAGGTTTGTGGCCATGACACATACAGCAATAAACTGAACCTAAATCCTGTCTACATCTACAGTGTAACAACTCTCCAAATAAACAGCTTTGTTCAGACCATCGCTGAGTCTGAAATCACACACTTAAACTGTAGGTACTACTTTAGAACCAGTACATGCTCCTTGACCAGTCAAGCAGAAGGCTTTTTCAGTATGTACGTGTGTAGCATCCATTCATATATTGTGGACTTTTAAATCACAGTTCTGGTATCATTTTGCTAAACCCCTCATGTGCAAATACCAGCTACTAAAAAATTTACAGAATATACTGAACTATACAGCTGCATCTGTAAAAATGAGAATATCTCATGCTGTTTGCCATCAACAGCCGGGGCCCACCCTCTTTGGGTGGGTATGGCAATCTCACTCTCCCTATCACTTACACATTGCAATGTCAGCTGACTCAGGCGTCTATTGATTGGTCCATTCAAAACTAGAGACCCTGCACTTCCCTCTGAGCGCGTTGGTTCCCCAGGGACGGTGTATCAAGCGGTACTTCGAAAAGAGGCTGCATCGCACACAACGGAGGAGGTGTGTGCATGTCTTCACCCTCCTAGAGTCAGTGGCAGTGCAAAAGTGAATGGAGAGCCACTAATGGGTTGGGTTAATTGGCGACTAACACATTGGGGAAGGAAGAAAATTGGCAAAAAAAAAAAGAATATCATGAAAAAAGTTCATTTGTGTTCATAAATTCATTGAAAAAGATCAGCCATTATATATTTTATATTTATTACACATAGTGACACATAGAGAGTTTTTTGTTTGTTTTTTTCAACCCTTTAACATCCTCACCAAGACAGAAGAAATTTAGTCATTATATTTTGGGGGGTGGGTTTTTTTTAAATGTACATTTTAAGCATAAAATAAGATGCACTTTATCATAAAATGTGAACATGAACTACAAATACAAAGCCTGTGCAATAACATGCTGATTTTGTTCACTTTTTTAACACCACACTCAACAACAGCACTAATCGTTTTTCAGCCTTTGATCCAGTTTGTTCCTTGTGGTTTGGCTATGAAGCATCTCTGGTTTATATTCAGTGACCTCTAGTGGATGTTTTCAGCCTAACATACCTCCACCGATTGGTAGGGATGGTACAATCATGTGTTATGTTCAACATTTTCTTCAAGAACATATAGTGATATAAATGTGCTCTACCAAATGTAATGATAAAGGGTTAATGTTGTTACTGTTTGACTAATAATTTACTCAAATTTACTTAAATATTTTATTAAGATTCTGCATTTCTGATTTTAATGATTTTGAAATATCAATGTTTAAAATTATGAACACAAATGAACATTTTCACAATATTCTCATTTTTATTTCACAATATTCTCATTTTTATGTGGCACTGTATATGATGTACTGTAATATGTATAAAATGCGCAAGTTGCATGATTCCTTCCATAGTTTAATAAAAAATCTGCAAAAAATCTATATATACACACACACACTATGCTCTGTTAACATCATGTTAAGTATTAACATCTGTGTCAAGTGATCCCATCATAAGTAGACAAGAGAGACCTAGACGTTTACACAGTATTTTTAATGCATCTCCAGTGACCACTTCTGACTGAATTTAAAGACTGGAGGGATTGTGCTATGCACATTTACTGTGTCAGTTTCACGCTGCATTTGCTTTTTAAACAAAAACACTACATGAGTCCTTGTTCATGTATATGTAAGTGCTGTTACAAATAATTAGACAGCATGGAAGCAGGACTGAAAAAGGACCTGAACAGCTGCTTCTGCTTCTGCAGTTGATTATAACAGCCTTTTGAGGTTGTCACAGATGCATTTTTGTTGCAGACTACAAATGTCATGTGGTTGCATGTACACCCACCTTCACCAAGGTGATCTAAGTGATTAGTTTACAGCACACCTTCAATGTACACTGAATCCTGTTCACAGCTGCATTCACTACTGAGTACTATGATCATCCAAGATGGGGATATTAATGCCAGGTGTGAACACAGTCTTAAGTGGTTAAAATGTACATCATTAAAGCAGTCAAACAGCCAAGAAATGTTTGTTGGGACAAATTTTGTCTTCATGTTTTGCATGTTATTATACTGGATTTCAGACTCTAAACATATCTCTGATCAACTATATTTGGATGTATTCCTTGCCTCTGATGTTCTTAGCATCATACTTTCACATAAAGATCACTGGAAACTCACATTTTTGTTGAACATCAGAAATTATTCTCAATTGCTGGTTCAAAATAATACTATCTGGCTATTTTCAACCCCCCCTCCAAACACCCACACACACTGCTATGTAAATAGTTGCTCCTAGGAAGCATCAGAGATTTAGCTTGTATAGAAGTGTTTTTGTCATGTTTCTATAAATCTTTGACCTTTATATTCCAACAACTCAGCATCAATCATAGAGTAACGGCTTCATACTGGCCAGGATGTTTATACAGAACTGAAAAGAGTAGGAGTCAAGATACAGTAATGTTCACAACAAAAGCATTACTTCCTCTCACATTGTGGCTTTATTAGTCTGCTCTTGGCTCTTGGTTTGTTGTGCTCTGAGTGGAAAAACAAGCATAACGTCAAAGGATAATAATACGGGCCTTCAGTGTCCCAAATTACCTCGTTCTGCAGGCCATGAATTGCTTCCATTTATGGCTTTTACTTTAACCCTATATTAACAACATAATGTCTTACACTTTAGATTTTCATTGTTATTTTATTCATAAAACAAGTGAATAGGAATTCACCTTTTAGGCATATTTTATTTTTACTCTTGATTGAATTAATCAAAAATAAGCTCTAATTAAAGTGAACTGAATGAGTTTTCACACTCATTTGGAATATAACACAGTCTGTGCAACAATAAAGGAAGCCTCGTGCATCTTTACTACAGTATACAAAACACGGCAACACATATCAAGGTCTTCTTCTCGTTTTCTATGAGCAGCATGAACGTAACTCCTCATAACCCAGACTTAGTTCATGGACTTGCCAATAGGGGACCTGCAGAAAGAGCACAGAAGTAGTAACCTCAAAGCCAGACCACAGGGACATCCACAAGGCCCACATTTTGCTCTATTGCTATATCTATAGTTGAACTGAAGAAAAATCTGACCTGGGATTACTGAGAACCTGTTGGAGAACCACTGCTTTAATCTGTAGGAAGCTGGTATGAACCTGCACATTCATAATAATCCCTCATTAGTCATAATGCAGACTTGACTTCTGTCACAATGGTTACTCCTTCCTGATGGAAGAAGCCTGTGCTGTGCTGAAATGCAAACATGACCAGTGTTTTCACTAAGGCCAGATGTTGCGGTGAGACGGTGGGTCTGTCTGTTTGAAGGGGGATTTAGAGGGGGCAGATGTCCGTATGTTCCTGGACAGTGATGGATGACCTCATTTGGCAAACACTTCCTTCCTGTGAGTGTGAACCTCTCCTTGTGTTCTTCCTCAGAGCCCGTGTGGTTTAGTCACACTTTAAACTCTCACTGTCACCTACTGACCTCCTCAGAGTCAGTCTGAACCACCACTGACACAGATAATGTGGGGTTCTTACAGGAGCCTTGCAAAGTGAAGGGGTGGACAATATGACTACATTACATATACTGCACAATACTATATAAATCAATATATATATATATATATGTGTGTGTGTGTGTGTGTGTGTGTGATTCCCTTCCATTAAAAATGTCTATAAAAAGTAGAAGTATGGATTTAATATGACAGAGATGATAAGAATGATGCATCAATATATTTGCCATTATTTCTCCTCATGGAGCCCACAAAATCAACATCTTCAACCTTTGAGACTTATCTCACCATTCTTTCCACTGACAATAACCCATGACTGTCCCATGGTGTGCAAAACGTCAGCCACTTCTTACACACAATGAGCTCACAAACATCTAGAGCACACACACACACACACACACACAAACTGAACTGGGTCAAATTCATTCCATGAGATGTGGGAGAAACAACTGTTCCTCTCAGGATAGAGAGAAGATTTCGCCCATCTGACATCTACAAAAACCTCACAAGAATGGAAATGGTGCTTTTCCCTGCAGGGATGTACTGAGAGGAAAGGTCTAAACTGAAGTCAATAAATAAGTCTGTGCCCACATCTGTAAATATCACTGCTCTTTTGATTTCATACACTTAACCTTTAAAAGTGAAGAGTTTGTTCTTTTTCTTTGGTACACAATTAAACAGTAATTACACTGACATTTTAAAGATGTTCTGTATCAACAGCTGCGACTCTACACTTCAGATCCTTTCTGTTAGCTTCAGTGTCAAAAAGTAAAGTATAACTGTGTGATAAACGTATGTCAAATAACATTTTTCTACACCTAGTCCTGAAATTCTCCTACATTTAATTAACATCCAAGGCCTTTGTGATTTACCAGTGAAAGAGGAAAACTGAACTGTGCAGCAAGGAGTTACTCCAAGACTGTGAGTGATGAACACTGAAGCACTTCTAATGAAACATGTGCAATGTAGCAGTTTCTGAATATGCAAGAGTACATTCACACCACAATTCAAATGATTATTTCATATGTTAGAGACACTTCAAACAGGGGTGAACATGGAAGTCAATAGAAAGTGATTCAGTAAAATTGTGAAGCTTGACAGTACTGTACAAATGTCAGACACAGCCTTATTCAGATTGGGTTAAAGTTACATGGGGTCCTGGGGCAATTTCTTCTTTTACAGGAGATCCTGTTAATTTATTTTTGTTTTGTGCTGTCTGTGCTTTTTCCCCTTGTTCTCTGAGAAATACCTACTGTTATGAAGGCTGATTATTATTATTGTTACTCTTATTACCTACTTACAGCTTGTCTGATCATTTTAGTCCTGTCCGGATGCAAATCTGTGATTTTCCAGGCAGATGTCATGGAAAAAAAAGATTTTGGCTGCTGCTACTAGCCGTATTTATTTTTTTAATGCACTGAAGCACCAGAAACCTTCACAAATCACAAATCAAGACATATTTTAAAATCTTTTTAAGATTTTATAATCTGTGTGGTCTGGACGAGACACAAGCTTATTAAAGAATATTAGAGGGTTATTAAAAGAGTGATTACAATCCCAGCTACAGGTACAGGTACACTGGAAAATCTGATGTTGATCTTACTTAAAGGAATTTAGGAAACCGGTTGCCTTGAAATAGTTAAGTAAATATAACTATTATTTTCGAGTTAGGTTTACTTAATGTCTATCATTTAAGTGTACTTAAAACACAACTGTATTTACTCAACTGATTTGAGTTGTTCTGACTTAAAGTAGTGTATAGATGTAAGTTGGCATTTTTAAGTACTGCCAACTTATATCACCCAAGTTAACATCATTTCACAAGAGTCCAGTTTACTTAATAAAATTTAGGAAACCAAGTGCCTTAGAAAAATAAAATAAGCACAACAAAGAATTACTAGTCAGTAGTACTTTTGGTTTATTTTAAACAAATATAATTCAGAGCACCTCAGCCTATCTAAATACATAAAGTTACCCAAAAAAAAATAATAATAAATTCCACATTTAAGCCAATTAAAAAATATTTTTAAAAGAAAAGCGTATGCTGTGGGGCAGGCCTCCATCTGCCCTGGCACCAAATCCCAGAGGAGGGGATATCATGGGAGCTTCCAACCCAACTAAAAGCCCGAGCACGGCGAATCCTCCTTCAGCAATGCCGGTCCCTTTCGCTGAGATCTTTGGGGATGTTTGCTCAAATAAGTCCTCAGGGGTGATACCCAGATCTTCACTGAGGTCTTCAGGGGTGATTCTCTCCTCTTTCCTCCCGCACAAAGCTGTAGGATCACCCCTGAAAAGTCAATGGATGTAGATATTACACTTGATCTTAGCCAAAAGGCCGAGAAGCGATTAAAACTTATTCTCACGTATTTCTACTTAATAGATGGCAGTTATCACTATTAACAGAACATATGTCCTGGGGAAATGTAATAATGACTTACTGAACCATAGCAAACAAACAATAATTGGTATTAAAGTTGAACTTACCTAGCTAAAGTTCAGTAGAAGGTTTTCGTCTGATGTGTAGGTCTGGAAAGTTCTCCCGCCCAGCTCCTTCGTGCATGTGCAGTGCAGAACTCGAAAATGTCCAGTGCAGTTTACTCAAGTGTATTTCGTTTCAAAAGATTTTCATAAAAAACAAGAAACTTACTAAAATTACATGAGTAAAATCACTAGTGGAGTATGAAATAAGTAAACTACATGAGTGTTATTTGAGTAAGTTTTGGTGTTACCTGTGATCATATTATCATGTGTAACCTTCCTGCCTCTACAACTTCCCTGGCCCCACCTCTGTCCTCATGCCTCGTCTGTTTACATTTCCCATGTGCCATCTTGTCTCCATGTGCTCTTGACCTTCCCGTCAAGTCTCCACCCCCAGCCATGTCATGTCTTGTTCATTGCACAGCCCTGCTTGTTCATTATCTATCTAATTTATATAGCTATAAAGGCTTCCTCATGTGTCACAGTTCCTGAGAGTCATTGTATTTCACCAGCGTCATTTTTTGTCATCAAAGTCAAGTGTAGATGTTTGTTTCAAGTCATAGGCATGGTCTTTGTTTTCTCTGAGTTTGTAATAAAGCCTGTTCTTGTTTTTAACCCATGCTGCATACCATCTCCTCCACAGCCACTCATTAAAAGCACTGGCTCAGGCATCTGCCAACTGATGAATCAGAGCTGGGGATACTGCGCTTTCCTCCGAGCACGTTGGCTGCCCAGTGACGATCAGCCGCAGTTGGAAAAGATGTGGTGACTGACTTCACATGCATTAGAGGAGGCCTGTGCTAGTCTTGACCCTCATAGAGTCAGGGACATTACAAGTGATTGGGAAAGTCTTAGGGCATGGGTGGTTTGATTGGCTACCATTCTACCACTACATTGATTAGAAAATTACAAAAAAATGGCAACACAGGACCTTACAGCATCACAACAAACAGTCATCTCAGAATCAGAATAACAGAATATATTACCCCATCTTTGGAATGAACTCGACAACACAGGCCAATGATGCCAGAGAGGAATGACAACAGAGGAACAATACAGGTTTCAAGGATCACCACTATTAGGTAGGTGGTTATAACATTATGATATGACTGTATATATATATATCACAATACATTTAACTGCATCCCTTGTATCATATGTATTGTATAGCCAGACTCTTGCCAATAAACAGCAGTACCAGAAACTGGGAACAATGATCAGCTACAGATAACTATAATGACACATTTGGCTGAACTACAAGCCACTTGGCAGATGATGAAAAACTTGCACATGCCTCCAGGAACCAATTGAGTGGCCACTGATAGATTTTCATCAGGCCTGCTTGCTAGTCTGGGCACACAGCCTGGCAGAGTGTTATGCATGCATGCAAGGAAATGCCTCACATGCTTCCACAGTCAGAGTCATTCTGCGCTATTTCATCCCCTGAATGCTGATAATTTTACTGGTCACTATGGACTTATCCAGCTGGCCTGTGCGTACAAGGTCAAGCTGCTCTTACTGACTTGCCCTGTTCAGATGCTCTGCTGATAGAATCCATATTGACAGTTGAGGGATAACAGACTGCTGTTCAACTACAGTAAGACGTCAAAAAGGCACGGCCATGCAACTGTAGTATTAATGCAACAAGGTTAAAACACAGAGAAACTCTGGGTACTGTATTAGAAGTTTACACAAGGTACAGTTCTAGTATGGAGACTATAAATAATATAGTTTTCCTTTTTATGTGATGTGTTATGACTAGGGCTGTGTATTAGCTAGAATCTGGCAATATACGTATCTTGATACAAGGTTTATGATTTGTTATACTGCAACAGACTGCAATACTGTATGCATGGTCATTTAATATGACCTTTTAAATCTAACTTTAACACTGTTTCAGCTGGAATGTACGTGTTTAATGGCTGAAGATAGAATACAAGACTGCCATCTAGTGGTCAGAGGTTTAAATACAATACAAAATGAACTCCTTTCTGATGCCAAGGTATTAATTAAAAATCCATACTGTGCTTTTGAGAATCAATTTGATTTAATAACTAATGAACTAATGAATAAATAAATTAAAAGTTCAGCCAAATAAGTAATAAGACAATAATTTATACTGAACACTGACATATTTAGTGACAATGTTAAGTTTTTGGACATTCAGAATTGTGCTTTTCCTCAACAGTTAACAAAACACAGATTCTCCAGCACAGTTACAGTTTGGTGGTGAAATGGAAGAACACAACAAACTACAAGCACAACCTTTATTAAACTACACTTATGATGAAACCAGAATACAGCCGCTTAGCTTTGTGTTTGTGCTTGGGCAGTGTGGCAGTGTTAGGGACCGTCTCACAATTACCAGAAGAAATATGAAGTGTTTCAGCGTCTGTAGTTAATGACGCATACTTATTTATATATTATTGTTTAACATTTTTATAATATTCAGATATAAAAGAATCAATTCAACTCATTATTAAACCTAATGATGTAAAACCAACTTAAATTAAAATACACACATTCATTCCTGACTAACTACAAGACATTTTTTTGAAAATAGTTTAGTTATTAATTTTATAATGATTTATATAAATAAAGAACTCAGTATTCGGCCCAAGTTTTCATTTAGTTCGGTTTTGGCCAAAAATTTTGGTCCACCCCTAATTTTCACAGCGAATGAAGGAAAGACTAACCTGCACTGGCACAAAAAGTCCAACATAGCATACAAGCATAGCAATTTGTTTACTACTGTAATAAATCATCACTCAATCTGTGCTGAGTGTAAATAATCTAAATAAGTCTTGCTTATGTCATTTCTTGGCACTGTTATCTTTAAAGTGATACAAGTGTACAAGTACAGGTAGAATTAAAGATTCAAAAAGACTACTACTGTTTTTAATTCGGCAACTTTTTGATCACAGGCTTACATCGCCTGTTGAACTAAAGAAGCAAACTTCAGACACCATTCCAGGCTGATTAAATACATTGCATTAAGTAGAAAAGTCATCATTTTGATTTTTTGGCTGAACCATGCCTACAGCAGTGGAATTTGAGTGTCTATGTCTGGGCTGATGTGAGTAATTCAAAGTGTCACTAAATAGGGGCAAGTAAAACCAGCCATACTGCAAGATGCAGAGGCACAGAGAGGCCTCACTGCAAACCCTCAGACCTATCTCCTGGCTTACTGACAATAACTCGTTGTCTCAAGCAACGCAGCCACTTCCCAGCTGGACAAGGCTGAGAGGGGCTGCAGAGTCACATGCCTAAAAACATGTGATCTCCATTTAAATACTTTCCGACGGGATGGCTGCCTGGAGCACTCTGCATTAAATAGGACTCGATGTGTGGCCTATCTGTATTGATTTCAGGCAGTTAGTGGCCCAGCACTGCTTAATGTTGGAAATGTCAGCAAACTGCATTAGTTAAGTTCCTCAATTGGTCCAAAGGGAAACACTAGCTCCACATGTTCACATCATACGTTCAGGTCAATGAGATATTTTCAAAAACAAAATTAGATTGCTGGTGGAAAACTCTTCATTTAATGTACAAATGTTTCAATGACAGTCTCATTCTTCACTGCCAGAAAGCAAAATAAGGAGAATATACAGTCTTTCCCTGCCAGTGAACATCAAAGAGCAGACAGACCATCAGGAGACAGACAGAGGGTTCTGGTGACTGTCTGTCAGCCATATTTAAACCTAAGAGCTGGTGACAGCATGCTAAGTGTACAGACACTGAAAGAGTGGAAACCATCAGGCCGAATTCCCAAGGAGTCAGTAAGGACAGTTCTCTTTGAAAATGGCTTTGAATTAACTACACCAAATACAACATGGCACATTCAGAGTCCATGTGTTGGTGAGTTGCAGTTGTTTAAGCATCGTGGCAATATAATATAATGCATATTAGTATATTGGTCATGTGGGACAGGCTCCTCTAGTGAAGGCAGGGACAAGAGTGAAGTCTGGGAACAATGAGAAATATACAAAATACTTAAATTACTTTACGATAAGTAAAAAAATATGATCTACAATTTCCTTGTATTCACAACACAATTTAAAACATGTCAAATTTTGGTCAAGTTCCAAAATGGCCTGCTTGAAAGTACTGTATTCATATTGTCATGTCATGTCACACGCCGTCATCGCTTTGCGATGGTAGGCTGCACAGACGAGTCACTTCTCTCCAATGCCATCTGTCTCTGGTTGCTTGTAGCAGGCTAGCACCTGATAATCCAGTCCACGTCTTGATGTTATCCATCCAGGTTATTCTTGGTCTTCCACGTCTTCTGACTCCTTCCACAAGTCCAGTCATAACACTTCCTTCAATGCTCTCATGTGCATGCCTCATCACATGACCAAAGTAACGTAACTTGCAGGATTTAACGTGCATCAGACTTGCTCAGTGGTCATCATCTTCATCCATGAGATATTCAGCAACTTCCTGATTCATATTTGTATTTGTAAATAATCCAGTTTGTATATTGACAGGTTTGTTTTTGTTGGAAGAGAGCACAGCTGCCATCCATCCATCCATCCATCCATCATCTTCTGCTTAATCCTGACCTGACATTATGGCAAACATTTCATCATGGTTTATGATAAACCAGTTGTTTTTGGGGAATCAGCAGCTTTCTCAAGTATGTAAGCAAGTAATGATGCAGTGCTTGATCTTCTCTGTGACCCAAATGACAAGTATTGTCCTACATCATGTCTTACAGCATTGAACATTAAAATCTGAAGATATTCAGAAGGTAATCGCTGCCAGCTTTAAGTACTGCCTCCAGCTTTTATATCTTTTCTTGTGTGAAGACAACGTACAAATCAAGGCGACATTTCAATATACAAAGATCTCCAATCTCATGCAAATCCATCATAAACAAAATAGCATCCTGTAGTAATATTATATCACAGGCATATGTCCAGAAGGCTTAAGCCATTTGAATAGATATCTGAAGATAGACCACTTCAGACAGTGACCACAGAAATGGACAGATTTTTTTCTCCTTTTGTAATATCAGCATGAATCTAAACCTGGATTATTACATTATCTTAACATTGATGGGACATCCAGGAATTAACCACAGTTACAGGACCATACAAGAATGTGGCAGCTTTCAACCAGTCTTTAATCTTCACTTAAGCCACACAGATCCAAGTTTCCCCCCAATCTTCAGAGCAGAGCAGTGTACATACATGTTAATATGCATTTCATATTGGAAATCCATGAAGTCAAGCCAACATGACCTCTTGCAATTGTCCGCTATGCAGAAATCAATTTTATAAACGAGTTGCTCTAGTTCTTAACAGTGACCCTTTTGACTTCCATTACGTTTTACTGCTTAGTGACTCTGCCAAGTGCTTGACATTGTGATACAACTGACTGAGTGAATGTTGTCTGTGTCAACAGATTTTGGCTGTCAGCAAATCCTCTCCAGTAAGTCCATCACATCCAATTACCAGACCACTGCAACAGTGCTGTTTTTTTACTGCAAAATCCCTGCTTCCGTCAACATGTAGCTGCTGGCAACAAACAGGCTTTGCTTTGCCTGGATCTGAATGGCCACAGATGATTTGCGTTGATAGAAATAATGTCTGTCACAGTGAGTTTTAGCAGAGGAAGCAGGTTCCCATCAGAAAAGAACAGACAGAGCTGTAAATTCTACATTTCTGCAGCAACAGATGGGCCAAGCCTGTGTATCTGTACAGCTTCTCCAGTTCTGCTGGGTGGTTCACGCTTTTGTCTGAGAAGGAGCTTCTTCCACAATGGAGCTCATTATGAGGCATCTTCAAGCTGTGAAGTTCACTGGAGTGCTTCCTCTGTTGGCACTGTATAAAAATAAAATGTTAATTGTGCACAGATGCAGCTCAGACGAGAGAGGAAATGGTCTATTGGGAAGAATAATTCATAAGAATGTGCAAATTAAAGTCTCAGAGAGAACACTTCATATGCAAATAAGAAGGTCTGGCGACTTTTATTCCTTATCTGGTGAGCAAATGAAAAGTGCATGTTAAAAAGTTTGCTGGGAGAGCTGATAAATATTTTATTAATCATGTCTGACACATTTATTAAATGTGGCTGGGAAATACGAACTCAAACGCACATGACAATACATTCTTGTCTTTACACCAAACGATGATGCATCACAGTATCCCTCAACAAAAAAGGCTAATAAAAACATTATTTTAAAGACAAAAACAATGAAAACGTCTGCAGATGTTTCTGCATTTAGTTACAGTATGCAATGAAATAACCTGTGTTTCCTTCTTTTTTTATGTTATGTTAGAAATCTGGGCGCCACAGTGGCTTGGTCATAAGTACGTTTGCTTCTCAGCACTGAGGTCCTAAGTCCTTATGTGGGTGGAGTTTCCAGGTCTCCGGTTTCCTCCCACAGTCAAAAAACACGGAGGTCAAGTAAATTGGGTACTCTAAATTGTCTTTGTGTGTGTGTGTGTGTGTGTGTGTGTGTGTGTGTGGGCTCCCAGTGACAGATTTGTGTCCTGTACTGGGTTTAGCCAAGTACCCAGCCCTGCTCTGAGCCTGGTGAAGAGGTAAGGGACTCATCGTGACCCTGACCAAGATTAAGCAGAAGATAATGGATGGATGGATGGATGTTAGAAATCTATAAGGCCAGATTAATTTAGCTACTTGTTACATCACAGTAAACCTGACACATGTAATCAATAATCTTTATCATTTCTGACTTTACCACACGTGGCATCTCTCACTAAGAGTAGAGTCATGGCTGCTTTATATTTTCCGCATTGAGTGCTGCACGAATGGTGACACAAGGCTCCCACGTTTACCTTTTTAAAATAATTTTATGTGTAAGGAATATAAAATGAATTTTTTAATCACATTTCTTTATATTGTACTGTTTTGTTGTGGCACTATATACAGACAGGTATTCTCTATTGCTCTGTAGAGAAGATCCAGTATCTCTCAAGCAGGTCAGTGAATTGACCTGAAGAGATCAAGAAAACACTGTCAATGTTTTTACAGGAAGTTGAGTGCTTTCAGAAGACCAGCAGTTGACTCTGCTCCACAGTAACCTGTCAGAACTGTCACAATGCAAGCTTCACTACAAGCTCTTCAACACCAAGCTGTGAATCATCAGTACTGTGGCTTATTTTGATTCAGGTGAGCTGAGTCAGGCTTCTAAAGGTGCAGAGAGGCTGAAAAACAGAAACTGCATCAGGAGAAAGATTGTTTGTTTTATAGTATGTGAGCATTCTACAGCAGAATGTTAAGACAGTCACATATATAAACATTTGTGTTCTTTGACATAAGTTGAAAAAATGCCTCTAAAATACAATTCTGCAATATTTACAGAACAAAAGGCTACAATGCAAAACAATATGTCAACTAAGCTGCTATGTTTTTATGTTTTAACAATAACTGCACTGAATTAAATGAACTAAAACAGTATTTATGTTGATATAATGTATTATAATCATGAGTATGACTAATACATGACCCATTTTCTGGAGTATATTCTGTCATTTCTGTACTATATGTAAGAATATGTTTTACATGTTTACAAGGAGACAAAAAGTCTACCCCCTCCCCACTCCCCAAAAAAATGTCTGAGTTACTCTACTTCTGCTATGTGTTGTTGTAACATCAATTTTTCAGTCTTCATCCTGTCGTTGACATGTAAACAAGGTTCACTTTGTCCTTTTCTCTTCATTGTTCTTCTTCATTTCTTATCTTGTGTTATCTTGTCAACTGTTCTATGTCATATATTTCACTCACTATCTTCAACAATTCATCTCATGTTGGTGGGTCTGGTTTGTACCATCTCCTTGTGATGATTTTTTTACAAGCTGCTAATAGAATTTTAAATATGTATCTGTCTTCTCTTGACGCAACACTTCCTGTCAATCTAATAAATAGCTCAGTATACATGACTAAGTTTATCATAACCCAGAATTTTGACCATATCCACATGAACACTTTCCCAAAACTGTACAATGCCAGGACAGAGCCAAAAGACATGAGAATATGTTTTTTAAATACAGCTGGAACATATTGCAATATTTCATTTTACTGCAAGTTAGCCCAGCACTAGTGAAACTGAGTGTAGCCTGAATAGAATGCTCCACATAACTGACCCAGCACTGGATGGCTGATATCATGTTGTCTTTTTTGCATCTGAGAAAATACAAATTAAAAAAATTAAATAACTGTTCACTTGAAATGAAAGGATGGGTTTATTAGTCACTCTTTAATCTGCACATAGAGGAGTGAAACTGACACTAGGGAGAGTTCTAACATAGTTCTACCACAGCTACTCTGATAAGGCTGCCTGCAAATGTGCCTGACAATGTCACATTTCTTGTATACTGTCCTCATGAGTACAGATTGCTTGCTTATAAACAATCAGCTGATGGAGAACATCTAAAAAAGGCAATAACTGGTGCAACTAATTGGTTGGCCATCTAGCACTAGCTACAGGAAGCACTGTCCTCTCTCCTGCTTTAAAATGTATTATAAAAATGCTGCTCATCAGATCTTCATCATTTGATCCTTTTCTAAATCAAAATCAAAACAATAATTTTACAATGAATCTGTGTATGAAAGACTCATGGATTCATGCATTTTGCACATGGGTCCAGAACCGGGTGTTATGGTTTGGAGGCAGACTGGGAACCACTCATTCTCAACCTCATGTGAACTGCCAAAACCTTGATCAGTCAGGTGCTAGAACCTGAGATTACACCTCATCTACAGCAGTCCACAGGTGCCATATTCTCCTAGAACAATATGTGACCACATGGTTAATATGGGGTGAAGGGAGGACAACTGGAACACGGACACACTAAGATTAGTGTGCCAGACACCACCGGCAGCTACCACCCAACTTAAGGCATGTATAGAGGCTGCATGGCTGATTTTTTTTTATTTTTTCTAGGTGAGTTTACTCGCAGGTTTGTAGTGATGAATTCATGTCTAGTCACCAGTAATGATGCTTTTTTTAAAAATGTTCACCTTCCTTACAGTATCACTCTAAATTTTGTTTGCAGATGTCCAAACACATTTGCAGTGAATCACTGCACACTGCTCCTGAGGCGGCCATTTTTTGTTGTGCTGCAGTCATAAATGAACTGATGTAACATGTTCAGACCCGCACAGCAGGTATTATGGAGAAAGTGACCTAGAAAGTGTTGCTAAGATCAACAGAAGCCAACAGAAGTTTTAATATAAAGTGTAGATCAGCGGTGCACAATACGTCGATCGCGATCTACCGGCCGATCGTAAAGGTAGTGTGGGTAGATCGCATGGCATTTTAAATAATAGACGTCAGCCTATCATCTGTCCTCGCTATAAAACTTGTCACTTGATTGACATACAGGGAGACTGGTCGAGAACTAGGACCCAGCTGGATTCCAAGCTGCTCAATCTGAAAATCCTGTTTCACTTTAGACCGCCCACAAGCTCATTCAATTGGCTCTGCCATTTCTTGCTAACGTGTGATTGGCCATCTCCGCTATAGCTCCATTGAAACAGCACCTGGACTTGTAAACAGGCATTTTTCAAGTTGGCCACCAGTCCGTGTTTACCTGTCACTTTAAATTTTGAACATGTATGTTTGTTCTGCCTGTGTAAGAAGCCTAAAACTGACCATTTCCATACGGAAACTTTTCCAAACGGAGGACTTTTTTACTGTCATTTTTGAAGTGTGTGCCTTGACTGCATTATTCAGCGTCAGCCTTTTCACACATGAAGATCATTAAGTCCAAGTATTGTTCCACTATGACTGATGATCATTTGGAGGTTTGCTTGAGGCTGGCTATCAGCAACTACTGCCAGACTCTGCATCCCTGACTGATTCCATTCAGTGCAAGTCATCAGAGTAAAGTAGGCTAATAACAAAACATGTACACAGTTGTATTGTGCAATATGGGTTCATATAGTTATTCAAGGTACACCAGCATACATTGTACACATAAATTATCAGTATATTTATAAATAAATACATCTTGCCTTTTTATATAAAGTAGATCATTTTTGACTTAGTCATTAGATAATAGCTCGCAGGCTGAAAACGTGTGTGCACCCCTGGTGTAGATCATTTTTGACTCACCCTTGTAACATATCTGTGTACTTTTAGGATCCTGACCAAACATGCAAATTATTCTGGTCATAAGTAATGCAGGCAGATCTTCATATACTTAATCATGGTTTTAATATACTGAAGTATAACATGCAGGAGTTTTGATATGTTGCCTGCACGGTGCAGCCCTCATCTACAGCCTACACAAATATCTGTCTATTCACAGGGGCTGAGGAAGGAGAGTGGCAGCTCAAAGGAAAAATAAAACCCTTCAGTTGATTTACAGCTCTGTTAGAAACAAGTCAAGGCTTGATTCTCTCAAGTCATTCATAGCTTATGCAGAAAGAGAGAGAGAGAGCGAGATTGCATATAAAAGGCTGAGAGCATGTAAAAGTATGAAAATGTGCTCAAATGTTGCTTTTATGGTTCAGGTGACTTAAAAGTGTGGTTCACCCAGAAATCATATTTACATATTTTTACTTCATATGATGTCCATTAGCCAAGACATGCCTGGAGTCCAAATGTTGCTTCTTTATTTAGGTTTAGTGTTTGCTGGCAACATTAGACTTACAGCTTTAAACTAGCCACCTGTAGCCCTGTCAGTTCTGTCAAAATACATAACCAAAACCTGGGCAAACATGATTGAGTGAACCATTCCTTTAATGGAGATTCTTCTAAAAATAGTAAAAGACACAAAGCAAGAGCAATACGACAAAAAGAGACAAAAGATACTTCTGGTTCAGATACAAATAATAACACTTATTGATTAATATTAACTGGTCAACTAGTGCATCTCCAAAAATTAGAATATTGTGACAAAGTTCATTTTGTTCATTCAAAAAGGTAAATATGTTACACATCAAGAGATTCTTTCAAGCCCTTTTTGTTTTACTGTTGATTCTGTTGACTAGTAATTTACTCAGATTTTTTTAAATGAAATATTCTAATCATTTGAAATTCTGTATTTCTGATTTTTATTAGATATAATTCATGCTGATCAACAGTAAAAAAAAAAAAAAAAGACTTTAGCGACTAAAATTAGCCGCTTGGTTTTATTGCTGTAAATGAAAGATAATAGTCTCAGATATAGTACATAGTACATGTTTTTATTAAAAAAATACTTAAACTTGACCAAAAAAGTAATTCACCCGAAAAACATGTTTCTGTGACCCCTCAAATCCTAATGTAGAACTACTTCTACCACCGAGGTACACAAGCTTGTTGGGTATCATTCGGTCCCTGAGCTACTTTTCTTCACTGTAGAAATGTGTTTGAGCTCATGTATCCAACATAAACAGGTCAGATGTCCTCAGCTGATGTAAACAGTGTGACTGTAAGTAGCATGTAGTAACATGGGCAAAGTAAGTAATGGGCAAATGTCATATTAGTGATATTACTTCCAAGCTAATTTACTACCACATACTTATATCAACTTTTAATTGTCTGTATTAACATTAAACTATATACTGTGCACACAGATGTCTGTAGTGTGCAGAGTTTATATTTTTTTCACTTGTGAATGTAAAAATAATCTAAAATCACACTTTTAGCATAAGCACTGAATAATTAAATATGACTCATTATTCAATTTGAAAACAGGTATTTCTCATCCTGGACCAATAATCTTTTAGTTTTAATGCAGTAAATGACAATTATAACTATTTATAATAGTATATAATATAATTTTATATTATAATAATATAATTTATATTATAAGTATTTAGGATTTATTATGTTATGTCTTTATGAAATCTCTTTTAAGAAAGTGAAGAGGGACCTCAATTAAGTCTCCAGAGCCTTCAAAAACTATTAACAAAAACTTGAGCAATAAATTTCTCCTCTGAGCAAGAGAGTTCAAATGGAAAAAAGTGAAAAAATATAAAGTAAAACATAATTTAAATGTTAACTTTTTACAACCAGATGGAGTGACAGTGGGGATGGCCAATCAGATGTTAGCAAGAAAGGGCAGAACCAATCAATGAGCTTGTGGGTGCTCTAAACAGAAACAGGCTTCAGATTGAGCTTGGTCCCAGTGCTTGACTCGTCTCCGTTTAATATAGTGTAACACTGTTTTTGGACGGTAAAAACTGCAGGGGACCAAAACTATCAATGATAGTCAAAACCAATCAAAATGACCTGCTGATGTTACTTAAATGTTGCCTTAACATCAGTGTTTGTGTAACTGAGAATGTCCTGCAAGAAATATTCTAAAAACTCACTATAACACACTATACTAAACACTAAACACACTATAAAAACTCTGTAATGCAAACCATTATTATATCACATTTTCAGAACATTCTGGGAACATTATTTCTGTAACCTTACAGGCTAACTTTCCTGGAAACTAAAAACATTGCTGAACATTCTTATAATGTTCAGTGCTTGCTGAGCTGAAACCAACAAAGTGCTAATGAGTGTATGCACTGCTCTGAAAAGTTGCAGACCTGGCTACTGTATGACTATGTGACCTGATATGTAAACACAAGTAAATCCAAACTACTCTCCTACATAAAGCAGTGAGTAATCTCTAAACGATCATCCTGCTTTACAACAATTCGGAAGTTCCTCTCATCCTGGAATTCTCCTCTGGATCATTCATAGCTGCTTTATTTTTACAAGGCTTTTTATAATGTGAAAGAGGGATGGGTCTGAACTAGTCTGCATAGTCATAAACACTGTAAGAAAGTTCTCACATTGTCATTGATGCTCTTTTTCTTCCCTGTGCATCATTACGGTATTTAACAGGATCACCTTTATCATGACTTGATTCTGATATGGCAAACATTAGGTGTGTGTGTGTGTGTGTGTGATAGAGAAAGAGTTAGACAGAGAGAAAGTGTGTGTGTGTGTGTGCGTGTTAGAGAGAGAGACTGTGTGTGTGTGAGAGAGAGAGACTGTGTGTGTGTGTGTGTGTGTGAGAGAGAGAGACTGTGTGTGTGTGTGTGTGTGTGTGTGTGTGTGTGTGTGTGTGTGTGTGTGTGTGTGTGTTAGAGAGAGAGAGAGTAAGTCTCAGGGAAATTTCATAAAATTTATTCCAGGAAACTCCATTGTTTTATATGGAACGCTTATTTATCAAATTGAAAGACATCAGATCACATCAACATAAAAGGGTAAAAATAATGCACAAGCTTAAGATAAATCCATAAACTGGACCACTGAACCACTCACACACAACAGCACTGCCTACACTAAAACACAGAGAGCTGACTGATGTGAAGATCTGTGGATAGACTGACTAAATGTCAGGCTGGATGTGAGGAGTGTCAAATCGTGCAAAGAGGGCAAAGCAGCTCAAAAGGGGTTTTCCTTCAGGAGACGAGCGCACAATAATCTCATGAGACTTGTGTTTCAAAATTTGAATAGATGAGGGTATTAAATGTGACGAAACTGATGAATTTTAAAATGTATGTTATGTAAAGTAAATCAAAGATACAGTGAAAAATGTCATTGTTGTTGATAACAACAGTTGCTAAAAGATAAAATGTCATATTTTATATTAATTAACATAAAATGACATATTTCAAGTCTTTTTTTTTTTGTTTTACTGTTGATCGGTTTGGCTTAAAGCCACTCCAAAATCTCCAAAAATTATTAGAATATATCAAAATCATATAATTTAAATGATATAAACAGTACCAACAATAAAAAGGCTTACAATATGTTACTTTACATAATAAATATAACATATCACAGCTTACCTTGATGATCACAGAATTATTTCACAATATTCTCATTTTTGGAGCTGCACTCTGTCATCACCTACTCATCAGCTACAGGTGAACAATATTATTAAATCCAAATATTATTGTGATAATTTATTTAAATTACTACTTACAGGCATCAGTATTTCTAGAACACTGAAGAAGTCTGTAAACAACAATCAGTGTAGAGTAGCTTCACAGTAATTGGATGTCAGCCATATAATTTTATTTTATTAAAATGCTTTTTTTTTAATTATGTTATTATTTTAATGCTGGTGCATTGTTGTCAGTTGTTGCTTGTTTGCATACACAAAAACCCTTGAGATTGCATTATACATATATTATACATATTATGTATTATTACTATATCTTCACATTTTGAGGTACGTCACAGCTTTTTTTTTATTTATTTATTTATTTTTTTTATTTATTGATTTATAAGAAGATAACTGGTACCCAATGGTACATGCACACACTGTGTAACACAACGTTAAGACACAAAACCAATAAAAATATGAAAGATTCAATTAACAGAGTACAGACTGGAGCTCAGAACTAGCATTTATCTTCAGATTCTAAATCAATAGCCTACATTACAGCAACATGTTTAAACATAGTGAGTAAAGAACCAAACGATCTCTATTTATTTATTTATTTATTTATTTAGTCCGTGGGATCTGTAAAGTTATAGTCATTGAAGATCTGTGTACCTGCTACCTCAAACAATATCCAAACCAGTTGATATCAGCCCACAACATGTGCAAAGAAGTTTGTACATAAACACAGGGAGTCGGTGGTCAAGTCCATACACTCCCACACTCCCCAGCAACAGGAAACAGTCCACCTGTCCTTCTGTCTACATAAGTACTCTCTGGAAACCACTTAACATCACCGGGTTCCTGCCATCCGTTACAGAGCCACAACACTGCTGCTTTGTTTCAGATGCGATACCACATGGCCCTCTATGAACTGTTTTCCCTCATGTGTCATGACTTGCAATTGACCAATCCATGTTCCACTTACAAATGCAACCGTTCATAGAAACTGCTGATAGGCTTGACTAGATTTTCAGAACACAGATCCCCATTCAGCCTAATGAGAAACTATAAGACAATTCAACCAATTCAGTTTTGGTTAAAATGCCTACATTTAGGACGTGTTATCAATTACTTTTGGGTATTACAGCAGATTCACCACTGACATCTCCAAACTGTTCAGTGCTAAACAATGATTCACTGTATGTAACATACCTGGTGAAATGAAACTATGGCTGTGAAATACGGAAAAGTACTGCAGTCCACTATTACGATTATTCATAATTATTCATATTTTGCTGGGAACATGCTATGTAATTAGGGCTATACCAAATATAACAACTATTTCAATATCATATTTTCCAAGCAAAGTGTGTGCTGGTTTGTATTCTTTGCACGTTTAATGAGAGATTTAGCTTTTTAATGGCTACTGAACAACAGACAGCAAGCATGCTAGAGCGGTCTTGGTTTTTACACAGTCAAACATATAGACGTCACAAATGGACCAAGTTACATGCACCATGTAAATATCATCATACAGCACTTGGATGCTGGAAAGCATGTAGTGCATATTTACCTCAGATAAATATAATTGCTTATAAACATCACAACTCACTAATATCCTCCAACCAGTGGAAGCTCTGAGAAAGACGTGAAAGGACAGTTACACTGAGATGTGAGACACCTGAATTCTACTCTTTATGCCCAGAATCTGTGCTATCCTCTTAACTGCAGCTTCTCCCAAAAGTTTACAACAAATGTCCATGGCAGCAGACAATTCATTATTTGCAGGCAGTGAAAGGCTTCTCAGCTTTAGCTATTTGACTAGCTACTAAGTACAAGGCTCTATCTGTTTGGTCATTTTTTTCCCCATTCAAAGAACTACATGGGTTTGTCTTTGAGCTCAGCATGCCTGGAGTCAATGTGGTAAAGCAGTTTTGAGGGTGAGAGAGTGAATCTCTACACATTACACATAGAAAACGTGTGACATGTGAGTCTCCAGTCACAATAAAGCCTAACTTTATGCATGTCATACTTTCTTTTGAACAAAGCTTTAATTTTTTAAGTTTAAGCCTCTGCTTTGTGCTTTTATCTTAGCAATGCACAACCTTATTCTGACACAGCAACCTGGTTGTTGGGGACTCCTGCATATATGCATGTGACTAATGTCAAATGACGTTCACTGAGTGCAACGTGCCCTCTAGTCATTAAAAAGGTACTGAAAGATATACTGAAAATGCACTGAAATGAAAAATTTTTGGCCAAAAACCAAAACAGAAAAAAATTAAACATTTGGCTGAGTACTTAATTTATATGAATCATTATAAAATTAGCAACGAAACTATTTCCCAAAATAAGTCTTGTAGTTAGTCAGGAATGAATGTCTGTGTTTTAATAAGTTGGTTTGACATCATTAGGTTTAATAACATGAGTTTAATTGATTATTCTTTTATATTTGTATATAAAACAAATGTTAGAAACATCACACAAGACAATAGTATATGAAGATGCAAGTATGTTACATTACTACTAATATGTAATTAAAACATGAAGCAAAATGATGAAAATGTCTAAAATGAATGATGTAAGACACATGGATGTTTAGTGTGTTTAATGTGAATGTCATTGGCTGCAGACACTGAAACACTTCACATTTCTTCTGGTGATTGTGAGACGGTCCCTAACACTGCAGCCACCAGAGCACAAACACAAAGCTAAGCGGCAGTATTCTGGCTTCAGCTTATGGAGGCCCAAAGTAAAATAATTTGGAGAGATTTCTATTGAAAATTATTTGAATAGTGTTAATAGTTCATTGTAAGCAAAACACGTTTTGAGTTTGTATCAACACTGAACACTGTTGGGACAGTCAAATCTATAAAGAAGTCCAAATAGATCTGCATTTGATTATTCGTTATCGTCTATTCAGGAATACATCATCATATTTCAGCTTAAAGTCAGGTCACCTGTGAAATTTTGCACTCCTTACATTTGAAAACAAATCAAAACAATTTAAACATCAAACTTCCTGTACATGTTGAGAAACATTAGGCTAGGCCTTTGATAGACTTGTGTCATCAGTCACTGGTTTATGTTATAGATCTTTCCTCTGCGTAATCTCACTGGGTCTGTTTAATTTTGCTTGTAAACTTTACATACTTGTATCATAGCTCCTCTCTCCTGGTGCAGCTCAGAGGAGGATGGTTTCTACTCTGAGTATTGTCTCCTCATATTATATTTTTCCTTACACATGGCTTATTTCTTGTGCTCTGGGAGTTACATTGCATTAGCTTGATCACTGAGGGTCTGAACCCAGATTTTTTGTCAGTCAGATTTTTTTACGTGGCAATGCCTCTCAAAGAAAGTGCCAAATAAAGCCAAACTGAAATGAAATGAATAATAAAACTCAATGCTCTCATATACTCTTCACAAGAATAACCAAACATCTGATTTGCTGAATTTTAGAGAAAAATTGTTGGCCCCATGTTGACTTGAATTACCTACTTTTTGACTCATAATATGCCAGAATTCACTTTAGTCTATTTTGATGATCTCACTTTGTTTATCACATTTGCAGACGAAATATATCCTCTATGAAGAAACATCAATTATGTATATATACAGTGGCATGCAAAAGTTTGGGCACCCCTAGTCAAAATGACTGTTGCTGTGAACACTTACGCAAGTTGAAGATGAAATGATCGCAAAAGTCACTTTAACACATCATAAGAAATCACCGACAAATCACTGACAAGAAATATCAGTGTATTATTTTGATTTTGACCAATTTTGGAGTGAAAAAAGACACATGCACACACAGACACATAAATACTACTTTCACTCAGGAACATATACTCATACTAGTTTCACTCCGGAAGTGGCACTGAGGTGTTTAAAAACATCAGTGGATGTGTTCTGTCTGATACACTCCTACTAGCACAACACACATTAATACAGTTGTGTCACTGAAGTGCTGATTATTATTCAAAACCTAAATAGTAGCTGCTCTGTGGGGGTCCTGACCAGTGAAGAACAGGGTGAAAAGAGGATAATAAAACATACAGACTAACAGATGGACTAAAGTTTGTAATTGTAGAACTATAAAATGCACCTATATGATCAGTGAAGCTGATAAAATGCACAGTGAGTGTATATGTACCTACTGACGTGGTTATGTATAGAAGCATCTGCACTCTTAAAACAGATGGTTCTTCAGTGGCTCTTTAGAAAAGAAAATGGTTCTGTACAGAACCATGAACATTAAAAAAATCTATGGTGAAAGGGTTCTTCAGCTGGCTGAGGCATGTGCTGTAGAAGGTTCTATACATAACTTTTTTTGACAAGGGTTCTATGTAGCACCAAAAAGGGTTCTGCTGTAGTTACTATGTGGGACAGCCATGGCCTAGTGGTAAAGATTTGGTCTTGTGACAAGAAGGTTGGCGGTTCGATCCCCAGACAGGACATGACTAACCCCCTAACTGCTCCAGGGGTGCCGGTGGATAAGGGCTGCCCACTACTTCGGGCATTAATTCTCACAGCCTAATGTGTTCACTAGTGTGTGTGTGTGTGTGTGTGCTTCACTGCATGAATGGGTTGAATGCGGAGGTGTGAAAATCACATTAGCAAAATTGGTGAATCTTAATCTTAAAGATTGTAATAATAGAAGAAACCCTTTTAGGTGTTATAGAGAACTGTTTTCAAAAGGTTTCTATATAGAACCATCTACATCACATTCCTCATATGAAGAACATGAACAACATGAAGAACCCTTCTACAATGCAAAGAACATTTTTCCATTTTTTGAATCTGTATAGAACCATTTTCTTTACTAAAGAACCCTTTAAGAACCATCTTTTTTGAGAGTGTACTCCTGTATATCTGTAAGCAGTAAGGCAGAGAAACCTGGGAAGGGGAACCTCCACTAAATTCACTCCACTGACGTTATATTCGCTCTAATCTACCAGATTAACTGTGCAACCAGATTAGAGCTGAAACAGCAGCGCCCCACCACAGCACACTTACAACTCCAGATGTTGTGCAATACCTGCTTGATCTCAGAACTACACAAATGACCAGGACCAGGTGTTCAGAAAGCAACAGTCCACTGCACTGACAGTTACAGCAGGAGACTAGCTCACATGTTTTACACCATGCCTGTATTCACATCCCATAATACCGTAAGACTATAAGACTATACCTTACAGGGGGCTCAGTCTCAGAGTCCGGATCCGTCCATTCAGCGCGGTTTGTAGGGATGCTGCCGCTTCGCTGTCAGTTCGTCACTAAAGCCTGTCAGCGTGTAAACTACGAAGCAAATTACGACGAAATAATAAACTTCCCCTTGTCTGGTAATTATATTCCACCTGTAAACTGTGAGTCGAGTTACTGTAAAGCTCGTACAGACTGTGGAGTGCGTGGTAAGTCTACAGCACTCTAAACACACCCACACTTCAGGCTCGCTCCGAGTGGGAGGAGCCTAGTCGAGACAAAAGTCACGAGCCAATCGCAGCGTGAGTGGGCGTAAACAAGACTGTGCAAACTACAAACTGGCCTAGTTTTCTTCACTGGAGACGGTAAAATTGTAAAAGATGACAGTATCTGTCTTACACAGTTTGTCTGTTATACAGTTTTAATGTTGTAGGTCCACAGCTTTGTAATTATGTATTAACTTATAAAATTGTAAAAAGAAGCGTTATAGTTACAGAATAAGTTTGTTTATGTCAATACATTGAAATAAATTTACTAAACACTTGAAAATCAAACAAACATAAGGACAGATCAGTGTATTATATATTAATTATAAACACACTAATTACTCAGTTCAATATACGACTTATTCTGTAACTACTATTAAACTAATATGTTAGTTATGAGCTCATGACAGCGATTAATTATAAGGTTTGAGGGTTTGATTTCCATCTACATTTCCAGCCAAACTGAAAAATTCCATTTTTCATCATTAGAAGAGCACATAGCACCAGAAGCTATCCAAATTACCCATCAGTTTAACACAAACAACATTGCAGCCCTATGCTGTAAAATAATCAGAAATATTATGCTCTAATTAATGTTGCATGTTCCAAGCAGGAGTCAGTAAGATATATGCTCAGATGAAAGCAGCAGTAGGTCATTACAGGACTCCTCTGTGCCTTAATCCAATGCTCATATGTGTGTTTGTTCTGGACCAAGAAGCACCTCTGAGAGCAGAATGTGATCCAGGTGGGTCCAGTCCTCAGACAGTTACTTGTTCAGGTTCCCTCATGAGTTCACAATTCAGCCATGCACTGAACCATAGACTCTGCCTTTGATCTAAATATCACCACTGGAGGTCCACACCACATTGCTTCTGACTTAGGCTGATAAAATCACTGAAGAAGAATTTGGTTTGATTGTGCACTAATCTGTTCTCTGTGTAGTGATATTTAAAGTGGTAAAGTAAAAAACAAATGAAACACATTTTATTCATGTGCAAACAGTTAACACATTAACATAATTTCAGTGTATGATTGGTGGCTTTGGCTTTTTGTTTTGTACTGGAGCTACAAAGCAAATGAAGCTAACAGGGTCTTGCCCAGAATGTAATGACATCCAAGGTTTAGCTTATGTCACACAGGGCTTAGTTTAAAAAAACTCAAGACTATAGTATAGACTGTAGCCCATTAGGTCATACTTACAGTGAGGAAAATAAGTATTTAAACACCCTGCGAATTTGCAAGTTCTCCCAGTTAGAAATCATGGAGGGGTCTGAAATTTTCATCTTAGGTGCATGTCCACTGTTAGAGACATAATCTAAAAGAAAAAATCAGGAAATCACAATGTATGATTTTTTAATAATTTATTTGTGTGTTACTGCTGCAAATAAGTATTTGAACACCTGACAATCAGAAAACGTCCACCTCCACTCCATTTATTATTCTAAATTAGAAGGACCTATTTAAGGTCGATAGCTGCATAAAGACACCTGTCCACCCCACACTATCAGTAAGACTCCCAACTACTAACATGGCTAAGACCAAAGAGCTGTCCAAAGACACCAAAGACAAGATTGTAAACATCCTCAAGGCTGAAAAGGGCTACGGAGCAATTGCCAAGCAGCTTGGTGAAAAAAGACCAACTGTTGGAGCAATTATTAGAAAATGGAAGAAGATAAACAGGACTGTCAATCTCCCTCTGACTGGGGCTCCATGCAAGATCTCACCTCGTGGTGTATCAGTGATCCTAAGAAAGGTGAGGAATCAGTCCAGAACTA
>BRDA01005868.1:0-11675 GCA_036984385.1 Crenuchus spilurus | reverse complement strand
CTCCTCACTAGCCTGGGCAGAGGTCCGCTCGGATTACTGTTAGTATATCAATATATAGTAACGCAGCGCTTTTAATGACCAGTAATGTCAACGGCATTATAAAGACAGGAAAAGTAATTAATTATTTTATCCCGTTACTGACAACGGCGTTAGGTAACGACGTCATTTTATTTTTAACGCCATTATTCCCAACACTGCTGATAAATGATGAATACAAATAATACTAAACTTTGATGAGGAGACATTTGTAAAGGGCAAAATTAACACGCATCACTAATTTGAAGTGTGAAAGTTCATCGTTTTCCTTTTAAAAAGTGATACATTTCAAGCCTTTTTTGTTTTAATGTTGATAAGCATGTTTTATAGCTCATAAAATCCAAAATTTAGTGGTCAGAGTGTTCTAATTGAGACGGATCTGTCCAAATTAGAATGTAATCATATTTCAAACCCCCTCCAAATGTGCCTTGGATCAGATTTGCAAAAATTGGATATCATGTGGTATTTAACTGTGCAGACTTCCAAATATCAATATAGATATAATCTACCTATGCTGAAACATAGCCAGAGTCTCAGTCTCCTCTCTCATTCTGTCTCTCTCTCTCAGGCTGATGGAGCCATATCTGCTTGGTAGTCGTCTGGATGTTGATATTATTGATCTGGATCAGACGGTGGATCACCTGCAGAGGGCACTGAACTTCACGGCTCACATTGCCTATAGAGGTGGTATCATTCTGTTTGTGAGTCGAAGGCGTCAGTTTGGTCACTTAGTGGAGACAACAGCAAAAGAGTGCGGAGAGTACGCACATACTCGGTACTGGCAGGGTGGATTGCTCACTAATGCCCCGGTACAGTACGGAGTGGGAGTGCGTCTGCCTGACCTCATCATCTTCCTCTCCCCACTCAATAATGTCTTCCAAACGCATGTGGGCATCCGAGACGCTGCCAAAATGAGCATCCCCACCGTCGGCATCGTGGACTCCAACTGCAACCCGAGCTTAGTTACGTACCCAATACCCGGCAACGATGACACACCCATCGCTATGGAGCTGTACTGCCGACTATTCAGAATGACCATAAACAGAGCGAAGGACAAGAGGAAACAGATGGATCTGCTAAGGGGAATCTGAGGAGGAGAAACATTAGCAGAAAGTAGAGTGCACAGCAAGAATATCACAGTACTACCATTTGTATCATGTATTTTCATCGTATAAAATAACAATATATAGAAGCAATGGTTTTCTAAAGTAGTGAAGAAATCATATTCACACATCCCCCACCCCCTTGCCTCCAATGTATTTAGTCAAGAGAAGTCCAAATTTTACTCTCAATTTTACTGTAGAATTGGCTTTGTGGGACTAACTATGCTAAAACACACTAGAAATTAGCCAAATAGCTGAGGTGTCTCTGTCAAAATACATTATCATTATCAGAACTAGTCTCTCGACACACTTGAGAGGTGTTGATGTATTTTGATGGAAACAGATAGTTTAGGTGCCTCACACCTTCAAGTGGAAAGCTGGGTAAATTTTATTTCTGGGTGAACCATTCAGGTAATAAAAACAAAGAGGCATTGAATATGATCAAAAGCTGAGTATACTGTCATGAAACAGAATTGTTTTCTTTAATTACTGATCATATACACAGTTAAATCAGAAAACCAAACTGGGGCTTAATTTAGTCAAATTAGATAAAGACTTGTATTGCTCATCTCTACAATAAAGAGAATCTGGGGATGAAAAATTTGCTTTTACTCATTTCTGACAGTAGAGAGTGCTGTGTCACATAGAATTTCTTCCTCTAGATACAACTTGTTGGGGAGTTCCAGTGATTTTCCAAAATGTATTCATTTCTTCAGTTTAACTAACTTAAGATTTAAACAGTTTGAGTTGTTTGAACTTCATTCTAGACAAACATACATATCAGTTGAATTATACAGATATTTTGATAAATTGGAATCCTCTTTAAGCCCAAATGTGTTGTTAGTGATGTAGTCATGTAAACCAGACATACCCACTCCAGCTCCTGGAGATCTGCTGGTTTCTAACACAGGAGTTGCCTAGAATAATTAAAATGAGAACAAAACATGCCACTTGGTTACCTGCACAAAGGTGACGTGAACCTGTTGTACAAATTAACATGCCTGACTTCGGCAGATCTGAAGGAAACTGAATAACGAGTTGGACTGTTCATACATCTCTAATAACTAAGTTGATATTGATGCTGTTCAGTGTATGTCGTAATGACCACTGTTATCTATATTCAGTATATGTTCAATAAAAAAAAAGATGTATTATGGTTGTGTTGCAAATTGCAGTGCATGGCTGTTATCAAATTTGTATTCTGACATTTTCTTATTTTTCTCACAGATTTTTGGCCCATATCTCATCCGCAGTTTTTAAGATGACATTGTTCCAACACCAGATTGCTTGGTCTCATTGTGTGATGTGTGCTAGTATGCAGCTTTTTGATCAGATGCAGATTCTATGTAGTAACAGATTTTCCACAGAAATAATGTGATGCAAATATTTTGGCACCTTTCAAATGTAAAGATGATAGTGTAATCACCTGGGGTAACACAGCAACGATTTGGCAACACCTGCGCTGCCATCTTGATTACCTAGTAGCACCCTAGCAACCATTTAATAACGTTACATCAATCATCTAGCAAACAGCTGCACGCTGACAGCACAGCCATCTTTTTTTTGCTTTTTTTGGTTATATGTTTTAAAATTAGATTTAATCTAAAACAAATGTATGTGTTTATGTGAAGTTGTTCACTGAAATTTACCTAGTACTTGGCTAAACTACAGAAGCACAGGGCTAAGTGAAGCCCAATCCTGGTCCATCCAACTATATAACACCTGGGCCAGGTAATGAACACATTAAGAGTTCACCTGAATATCATGCTCAGGTGTTTTGGGCTATAGATTTTAAAAATAACTGAAGAGCGCGTTCACAAGGAAGTCCTCTGAATGAGAGTGAATAGAGCTAAACGTAAAAATGTTTACTATAATTTTTCATAGTTGATTATTCTGGAGTTGAACTTATTTTTTTTAGGAAATATACTAATGTATGAGTAAACAATCTATAAAAACGAACCAGTGTAGCCTAATGTAGTGTAGTTAAACGTTAGCATTTCAGCTAAACTGTTAACGAGACACTCGCTATTTAAAAATCCTTAAATTGGCAGGTAACTATCACAGCAGTGCTGGAGTGTTTAATGTTCTGTTTTGGAAAAACGGCACATTGTTCTGTATTCAGAGGGTTAACTGTTTATTTACAAATTACAGTTTTGGACTAAAACTTCATCGAAGACGTTTCTGAGGAGCGCCCTATAGTGTCTGAACCACCCGGAACACAACACGTTATAAAAGGACAGTTATACATACACTGTCAGGCCAAAAAAGGTCACCTCCTGGATTTAACTAAGCAAGTAGGCAAGAGCCTCCAATTGGATAATTACTGCATGGGTGATTGTTTCAGCTGGCAACAAGGTCGAAAGACATTCTGTGGTCGTGGAAAAGATGTTACTGGGCCAAGGGACAAATTATTAGCATCAGGCAGAGAAAACATCTCAGGAGATGCTGAAACTACTAAAATTGGCTTAAGAACTGTCCAACGCATTATTAAATAGTAGGACTATGAGAGAAACGTCATCTTCGAGGAAGGAATGTAGTCAGAAAAAATATTGAATGAGAAAAGGCGACCACTTAAACATTTGGTGAAATCAAATCGTTGAAAAACAGCAGAACTCGGGGATATATTTAATAGTGAAGGTAAGAGCATTTCCACAGGAACTGTGAAGGGATTTAACAGCTATGTTTAAGCACTTATTGAAGCTAACTGGCAATAAGCCACGTTTCTTAGGAATTCTGTGTTATTGTGCAATAATTTAAGACTTCATGTAAACATATAGCTATAAATGACATGTTCACAAATTAAATGACTGTTTAAATGACATCAACAGCCGGGACCCACAGAGGGCAAAATTGGCAGTGCTCTCTCTGGGCGGGTAGATGGCGCTCACTCGATAACTCGCACATTGCAATGCCCGCTGGCTCAGGCGTCTGCTGATTGGTCCATTCGAAACTGGAGACCCTGCACTTTCTTCTGAGTGTGTTGGCTCCCAATGTGACTGTGGTGGTGGCTGTATCATATGGCGTTATATTTGTGCCACAATTCTGAGCGCACGTGCGTGATGTTTTGAGCGAGCAAGAAGAGTTCTGCAAGCCCTTTAACTCAATAGGGTATACAAATCTCTCTCGCGCGCACTGAACATTTCTGATCTGCACGCTCGCTTAGATTTGTACCGCGCATGCGCACGTCAGTTTTATTGAGTTCATTAAATCAGTCGTATTTCGTGAAGAATGAAAACTTTTGCACTTTATCGATTTATTAAATTCATGTTTAATTGTTTGTTAAAAAGAAGTTTAACACTTTGAAGGATTATTTACTAAATTCTGGATTTACATAGACGATGGGGAGCGGATGTGCGTTATCAACAGCAGGGTTGCCAGATCCCCAAAAATCTCCATCCCGATGTCTGACATAAAGCGTCCTATACAATGACACCAGCCTAAAATCTAGAGCGTCCAATCACAGATATTATTGTTGGCATTATTATTTTTATTAGTAGTAGTAAATATAATGTAAGAAGGACATGCCTCCATTATTCCTTTTCTTTGCATTTAAAACAACCCCCTCTGTACACTACCTTTTAACTCCTTATGGTTTTAACACCATAGTTATACACTCAAAATGTGTTACTATAAAAAAAAAATTTACGGCTATGACTGTGGTGTAGACAATGAGTTAAAATAGATTGACCAGATGTGAGATGGTGAAAAAGAGGACGTCTGTTCACCCTAGTTAAAAGGCAGTGAACAGCTGAGTGTGAAGAACATTGGGGTAGACTTACTAGTATTATATAACTTATTGGAATGGGATCTGAACATATAGATCTGTGCATTTAAAACATCCCCTTTTCTCTACTCTAAATCTATATGTTCAGATCCCTTTATTATATAAGGGAGGTATGTTCTTGCATTATATTTACAACTAATAATAAAAATAGTAATGCCCTGCCCTGCGCCCAGTGAGGGGGTGTGGGACTAACCGCGACCCTAATAAGGATTAAGCGGGTGTGATAATGAATGAATGAATGAATGAATGAATAATAATAAAAATAATAATGCTAACAATAATATCTGTGATTGGACGCTCTAGATTTTAGGCTGGTGTCAGATTGTATAGGGCGCTTTGTCAGACATCGGGATGGAGATTTTTGGGGACCTGGCAACCCTGCTGTTGCTAAGGCACATCCGCTCCCCATCGTCTATGTGAATCCAGAATTTAGTAAATAATTCTTCAAAGTGGGAAACTTATTTTTAACAAACAATTAAACATGCATTTAATAAATCGATAAAGTGCAAAAGTTTTCATTCTTCACGAAATACGACTCTGTAATGAACTCAATAAAACTGACGTGCGCATGCGCGGTACAAATCGAAGCGAGCGTGCAGATCAGAAATGTTCAGCGCGCGGGAGAGCAGTGTTGAGCGCGCAGGAGAGAGATTTGTATACCCTATTGAGTTCATGTGCGCGCAGAACTCTTTTTGCTCGCTCAAAACATCGCGCACGCGCGCTCAGAATGGTGGCACAAATATAACGCCATAGTATCACACCTAACGGAGGAGTTGTGTGCATGTCTTCACCCCCCTAGAGTCAGGGACAATGCAAAGTGATGGGGAGAGACACTAATGGGGTTGGGTTAATTGGCAACTACTACACTGGGAAAGGGATAAAAATTGGCAAAAATAAAAAGTAAATAAAATAAATGACTGTTGCTTATATTTGGTCTGGACTCTCATGTTAGGGCAAACAGCTAAAGCTGCCAGTCTGTCTCGTCACCTAGCAATAAAGCTAAGAAAGTATATACAGAAACAGATGGACTACAGTCTGTAACTGTATAACTACAAAGACCGCCTATACGGTCAGCAGAGCTAAAATGGCCCATGAGTGTAGATACAAGATGTGTACCTAATAAAGTGGTCAGTGAGCGTATATTGCAGGTAGATCTTCAGGCCCATGAATGGGCACCCCTGTCTTAGTTGATAACTAATGATGTGATATTTTGGTGAACTGTCCCTTTAAGACAGACGCGTTGTGTTTGAGTGCAGTTTGGACCTCGCAGGCTGCCGTCGTGCTTGTAGAAACTGGTTTGTCAGAACGTGTGAGGTTGGAGTTCAGGTAAGCGCTACAGGTACAGATTTAATCACCTGTTTTAACCTACAGACCTGAAAATAGTGCTCATAACTGTTGTATACGATACATATACTTATTCTCATCAGATATAACATTTAGGATTATGTATTTGTTGAACAGGTTCTATATAGTAACTAGTTAACTAGTACTACAACGATATGTGTAGTTTATAACGGAACGTGCCGTCATTTCAGTATGTTGTCATATGTATGTGTGTATGGTATTTGATAGGGACACCATGGCAGTGCTGCTTTTCCTTATATAGTTTAGTATGGAGGTCATACAGTCTTTCCGCACACGCGCGGGGGCGCGCGCTTACTTCCTCAGTATTTGCACTGTTTTTGCTTTAATCTTGTTCAGATTAGTGCAGAAAGTGCAGCTCTAGTTTCTAGTTATTACCTGAGCACTATATTCTTTACTGTATCTCCATCCAATCACCACTGTAGTTTCTGAACCCTCTGGACTTCTGGAACATTCCGTTTTTAGTTATAACTGTGTGACATCAAAGATTAAATATGAGAAGAGAGAACTTTTAAACAACCTTAATTCAACATGACCTATACAATATAGTGTGTATATACCCACAGATGGTGTGTGCACCGGTTAAGTAACTGTGTTCAGATTAAATTATGCTCAAATTAAATACTTGAGTTCAGATTAAATATCTGCAACCAGATTAAATGTCCATATTAAATGTGTTAAGACTAAATATTAATTTTAAATAAGTGTGCCAAAATTAACTTTGCATTCAGATTAAATAATTGTCAATATTAAGTAATAAATGTTTTACTTTTTTTAAAAAATCATAAATGGTCATGTTAAAGAACTGATTTTGGATTAAATATTTCCACTCGGATTAAATAACTGATCAGGGGTAATAATTGTAATCAGGTAATCTAATATTGACAAATCTAATATATACAGATCCATCAGTAATAACTGCTTAATCCAGTTCAGGGTTGTGGTGCAATATAGCAACAGTTTAAGCTTTATATTTATATTCCTCTTTATAATGTCTGTGTTCATTCACTGTTTCTTGTATTTGTGTGTGTAATGTGTGGGCTGCCCAATGAGAAGTGACCATGGCTAATGGTGCAATGGTGATGCTATATTCGGGCAGACAGAAACTGGCTTGCGATCGACCCTGTTACCCTGCTCTGTGGATCAGGGTTATGGAATTGGGCCAAATAAACCCCAAACACACCTGTGTGGGGGGGGGGTGTTTTTTTTTTTCTTTTCCATATTTGTGTACTTCCAAATACAGGTGGTTATTCAGAATATGATTGAAATCTTGTCTTATCTAAGCTAACATTTTATAAGAAAACACTAACCCAAGGCACATATATAACTGTTATTTCTCTTAAAATACATGAAGTAAATCAGAAAACTCACACTGGAACAGACTCTTCCATCTTTATGACTAGTCTGAGACCTTCAATTTGATGTGGATGAGGTTTTGTGGTCTGTTTAGGTGACTACTGAGTTGTAGTGTTTGAGCAATGTTAAATTCACAGCTCCAATTCTAAACTGAACAACAATTTGGACTCCATGTATTGATTGATTATGTCTGAGAATAAGTTTGTTGACGAACACTATAACTTAATGTAATGTAGAGACGTATTGATATGGAAATTGTGGGCCAATGTCTGATATTTGTATGTATAGCTCTGCTGATTCTGATGCATGAAGATTTTTAAAATTGAGAAATCGGGTTTCAGTGTACAGCTTGTGTAGCAGTATAGATTTACTGTCTTAACATTTTATTTTATTATTATTTAAGCCTGTACCTCTTTCTTTTTCTGTCTGATCAGAGAGGATGGACTCATGGCTGTTGCTATCTCACCTGGAGGAGGGAAGACAACTTTACAACCCCTAGTAACTAACAGAGAAGCAGTTTTTGTCCAAAATTTAGCAACTCTATGAACTGACTGCAGACGCAGATCCAGGTCAAATAAGCAACCACTACTGACTGCTGGCCTCTAAAGCTTTTATAACACAAACAGTTAGAGCATTCTTTGACTTTTTTTTATTCAATTAAACTATGGTTGCTCCTTTCCACTATGCCTACTTGCACAGTTGTGCATATGTTCAATTTCTGTAAATGTTTGTATCTGTAATTTCTGTATATTATAGCATGTATATTGGTTTATGTACATCTCTCGGCTCTTTGTTACTCTTTAGTCATTTTGTTTACTTTATTATTCTCTATTCTTTTTAAAGTTTGTGCTTGTTACATGTCCTACGTGGGCCCCTTTCAACAAGTCACATTCCTTGTATATGTAAAATAACGAAGAGAGATTCTAATACTTGTTCCAGTTAATTTTGCTTTTATATTTTTCAACAGCAGGTGTAAAAGCACATTCAGTTTATTACCTAATAAACATGTGACTGAAAGATAATAACTGTGGAATATAGCTGCGGTTCTCTGGCTGAAGCCTCTGTACCTGTATAACATTCCCATCACCTGCAGGGATACACCTGTACCCAAGTCACCTGCACTGACACTTTTGTGGTGATGGAGAAAAACAAAGCTTGAAAGTGTCCACTGATACGTCTGCACTCGCACATCAGGATACTAGTGCTTCTTCAAAAATTAGAATAAAAATTGAAAAAATAGGGAAAAAAAATTGTTCAGAATTTATTTCAAAGGTTTATTTTATATTCATTACCTTTTTGAAGCCTTTTTGCTGTTTGAATATAATGGACTCGTATTTCAAATGAAATGGTCCCAGTGTGAGATTCTGGATTTCAGGTTTCCATGAGCTATATAAGCCACACTGATCAACGTTTAAAACAAAGACTTGAAATGTCACTTTACATGTAATAAGTATAAAAACAGTTTACCTTTTTTTAGAATTATGAATGTAATTATGCGTTCTTGATGTTTTAAGACAAATTATTGTAAAGTAGATGAAGTGAAATATATACTATTAGACATTAATAGCTGTGATCATTTTGTGATAGTCCACTGAGAGATCCTACCATAAAAATGGATTTAGTGTTGATCTGGATGTATTTGCAGTGATAATTCTATAAAAAACCAACACCAGTGCTGTCTGAAGTTCCTGTAGGGGTTGAGGTTTTATTCAAATGGTGCCCTAAGTCACATCCACTAGTCTGTGAGGCCTTCATTAAGATCTGGATGAAGTTTATGGAGCTTCCAAGAAGTTTTGGTGGTGTATTTTTATAGAATTACAGACTGGTCTACTTATGTGACTATTGAGTTCTGGTGTAAGAACTTCATATCCTCTCACAGCTCAAATTCTTAGCTAAAGAAGATTTTACATATATGATTTTTGACTGAATCATTCCATTTTCTGTTTCGGTACTGGTCCACAGTTCAGCATTTGGAAACATCTGGTGTAGACTACACATTTGTCTCTAGACAGAAAAGAGGAACATCCTTTAAAATGCACCACATATCATGAACCAGAAGCCTTTCTTATGTGGTGAGTTAATGCATTTGATTGATTTTTTATAATGAATAGAAACTATGCTACAGCTCGCAACACTGATCAGGTTCTCAGTGACTTTCCAGTCAACCTGATGTCAATAAAATGATTCAACAACAATGAATCCACCCACACTTTAGATGATTTGATATTGATGTTGTGAAATGCAGTTTATAAATGAACAGTCAGGACTCCTGCTACTCTGCAGGATGCAGTTTTTGAAAATAATGTAAAATTGACTGCTTAATAAATCAAAATCTTTTTGCAGGCTGACTTCCATAGAGATGTAAGAGAATGCAAGGTCGTCCCCCCTTCCCTCGGCTGTTACTTATTGATGATGTATATCTATCTAATACTAATCATTTGGAAGTCATATTTACAATCCTATTAGCTTTATGGAACCGCTTTGAATGTGCTGCTAAGAATCATGAAGTATTATTGCATAGAGGCCTCCTTTGTTTTGGCCCTCAAGATTGAAACTGGAGCCCAGGAAACAGCATGCACCATCATACTGACACAGATATATCCAATTATCACATTTACACAAGCATCTAAAGTTCTAAAGAAAATCTACAACATCACCCATCTGACCATTCCAAGTTATCGGGCACACCTACATTAACCAATATGCCTGTATTCTTATACACGTATGTACATATTTATTTGCATACACCCTTTCATTCATAAATGACTTCTCCCCTCTCTCATGTCCTAAATCCCCACTGGGCTGGTCTTGCCTGAAGAACCTCTTCGTGAGACTACAGAACACTAGCCATTGTATGTACGAGGATGGATGAGAAAAACTTTATCTGAAAGTGTCATGGTGGTGATTAGATGCTTCAATACCATTGGTTCAGAAGGCCTCTCCCAACATTTTGGGATTTGGGCATAAAAACCTCCAGGGAAGGGTGCTTTTTGTCTCAGTTTTGGCAGCTTCAAGATGGCTATGAGATTCAACGCACTTTTCTAAGTTGACAGCTAATACTTAGAAATTCCCTCAGCTGGACTCTTCCTCATGGACTTTCTATTTAACTCTGACTTCGATCAGATTTATTTTTACTTGTATTTACTGAACATGATTTTGAACCTGATTGTACTCTCTGATTCATCATTTTTCCAAACATCAACAACTTGTTTTAACCAGCATTTTCCAACCAGCAAAAATCATTTCTGGACTGTCTTCATTTAACTGGGCTATTTTTTCACCAAAGACTCATAAATCTTAGAGATATACATATAGATGCTATAATGGCCATTGAATCATGCTTCAACATTGCTGTCATATTGCTGGTGGCAACTTATAACACTCATAAGACTGAACTGGAAAAGGATGCCCAAGTGTACAGCTTGATACCGTACAGACCATCACAAAATCCAAGCCAGATCATGGCTGCATTTGGCCATTATAACATTAAATTAAGAGCATACTAATTTCCACCAGAGTCAGACTATTAATAGTTAACTAATGTGATAATGCCATACATGCAGCTCTCTTTAGCATCTAAAAGCAAGATTGTTGCAAAGGAGATTCAAAGTAACTGAAGACAAAAGCATTTTTATTATACAGGTAGAAAGCCCTTGAATACCCTACTGTAAAAATATGTTTTTCATACCATCAATGTTTTTCAAATATCAGACCATCAATGTTTTTCCTAATAATTTGTTTGATTTTTCAGCAGGGTATAAAACATTGTTGAAATAAGTTGGCAAATGTATCCAGAAAAAAACAGCTCTCCTGCTTTCATGCCAGTCTTGCTGCATCCAATATGGCAGACCTATTGACTTATCACAGCAATGGGCTAAAGGAGGCCAAAACACTAGTGATTTTTGAATATTGTTGTATTCTGGCATTCTTGTTTAATGTAGTAGGTCATTAAAGACCTGTGTGTTATTATTGTCTGTTAACAGTGTATTGATACTTTATTTCATGCTCTATTAACAGAGCTCTTTACAGTTCCA
>BRDA01005867.1:43025-57675 GCA_036984385.1 Crenuchus spilurus | reverse complement strand
AGACAGACAGACAGACAGAGAGAGAGAGAGAGAGAGAGAGAGAGAGAGAGAGGGACAGACACAGAGAGAGAGAGAGCGAGAGGGACAGACAGACAGAGAGAGACACACACACAGAGTCTCAGAGAGAGAGAGAGAGAGAGGGAGAGAGACACACACACAGAGTGAGTGAGTGAGTGAGTGAGAGAGAGAGAGAGAGAGAGACACACACACAGAGTGAGTGAGAGAGAGACACACACACACACACAGAGTGAGTGAGTGAGTGAGAGAGAGAGAGACAGAGAGAGAGAGAGAGAGAGAGAGAGAGAGACACACACACACACACACAGAGTGAGTGAGTGAGTGAGTGAGAGAGAGAGAGACAGAGAGAGAGAGAGAGAGAGAGAGAGAGAAGGAGCAAAAGAACAAACACCAAAAACACATCATTAGTAATGCTGGGATGAACATAAAACGTCACTGCAATTAATTAAGCAGCTAAGCTCACCTTACTGAGAGCCACTGGGATTCTGGGATTTGAAGTGAACTCCCAGAGCTCCTTTGATTTATTAGTTTTTTGTCAAAGCATTATTCAAATCTACAAATCACTAATAATTAATTGATTAAATCAAGTATTAAGTTTGAAACCACAGATGTAAGTAAGCAATGTGCAGGTGTACTAGTCTTAATACTGTTAAACCAGCAAAGTACATTCATTCATAAGTAATATAAAAGGATTATAATTAGACTGGAGGTGCTTAGTTACCTCAAACATGTGAAGAGGAAAGATGAGAGTCTGGTAAACATTAATACCTCTTATGTCTTTTAGTCACGGTGGCTTAAACAAGGCAGTTTTTCTCAAATGAAGCAGGTCACAGGGGTCAGTTAGGTTCGCACTTTGGCTGTATGATGACACCATGTTCACAAGAGTCTTAAAGAGCATCAAGAACAGCATTGAATTCATTTAAATTAGTGTCGTGTAACAGCCTGAGCAAGTACACCACACTATACCAAGTCCTTGGGCTAGACTCCTAACAGCCTAACAAATGTAACTTTGGCTCCCCAGTGACGGTGTATCAACGGTAGCTCAAAAAAAAGCGGTGGCTGCATCACACGCAACGGAAGAGGCTTTGCAAAAGTGATGGGGAGAGCCCCCTAGCAGATGGGATGGGTTAATTGGCTACTACTACATTGGGAAAGAGAGAAAAATGGGCAAAAATGAATAAAAATAAAATAAAAAAGACATGTAATATGATATTTTAAGCCTTTTTGTTTTAATGTCGATCAGTATGTCTTATAGTGTCTCAAATTATTAGTATATTTCATTTTGTAAATTCAAACAGTATCAACATTAAAACCAAAAAAAGCTTGAGATATGGCACATGTATGAAATAATTCAAATATAATTTTATATTTAAAATATTTAAAATATAAAAAAGTGTATCTTTTTCATCTAAATTAGGCACACAAATGCACTTTTTCACAATATTGTGATTACTGGCTTGGTCCACATGTATAGTTCTGTTCTTCACAGAAATCATTAACTCAAAAGACTAATGAGACATGAAACTAGTTCAGTCATCAGTGGCAGGAGCCAACAGCTAACTGCTTTCATTCACCACTGTTAGCAGTTTAAGATAAGCTTCTCCTTTCAAAACGTCCACTTCGCCAGAAAGTCTAACAATGGTGTGAGGTACAAACATGCCTCTAGGGTCCCCAAAATGACCCTAAAACAACTGGTGTGAAGACAGGAAACACTGAAAATGCATTATACATTTCTGCCAGGTGTTGAGCAGGACATTGTATTAGCAGGTGCATTTACTGCAGAGAGAAAACAAAAAAAAGCTGCAGCCACAGCTGCTGAGAGGGCCTCCATCACCCCAAGAGGACTTCAGTCTGGAATGTCTCTTCACATCAACCTGGGGGGATGCTAGAGCTTTTATTGTGGCTCTTTTGACCATTTGGAGTTGAGACTTGCACTGCGAAGCGTCTGGCGTGGCCCTTTTGATCCTAGGCTGCCTTAGTGCCATGTTTCATGTGGGAATCAGCTCTCGTTTGAAGTGGAGAGTCTCCCAGTCTCACTATGCTTAATGGAAACACCCTTGCACTCCCTCTCACTCTCAGAACATGCTTAGCTTTGAGCTACAGCTCTCATGTCACCTCCATTACTAATCTAGTTCTGCTTTCAAGAGTGATTTAGTATGGTGGGTGACTTGGCTTTGACGAACAGAGCCATTTGGAATTAGAAATTGGCAATCAGCAATCAATGCAATTATCCCAAGCACACAATGACCTACTAATTAAAAAATGGCATTAGCTTTGGCTCAGATATAGCACTCAGGCAGTGAGTGTTTAAAAGTTAATGAAATCTTTATATAGTTATGCATAGGGTTGCAAAATTCCGGGAATTTTCAAAGTTGGAAACTTTCCATGGAAATTAACGGGAATTTATGGGAATTAACAGGAATTTATGGGAATAAAACAGAAATTTACAAAATTGAAGGTTGGCCCTCAACAGGGAACTTAAATATAGTTGGGGAAAATATACAGTGAGGAATTTGCAGCAGTAACACACAAATAAATTATTAAAAAATCATACATTGTGATTTCCGGATTTTGTCTTTTAGATTAAGTCTCTCACAGTGGACATGCACCTAAGATGAAAATTTCAGACCCCTCCATGATTTCTAAGTGGGAGAACTTGCAAATTTGCAGGGTGTTCAAATACTTATTTTCCTCACTGTACTGTAGCATAATCTTGGCTAAAACAACCGGATTTAATGCAAGTACACTCCTCAATCACATGTACACAGCACTGCTTACTGCAAGACTACTGAGGCCACGCCCCCTGCATGCTTTGTGCACTCCTCCATCACATGCACAGATACTTTTTGATTGGGTGAGGGAGTTCATGTTCATGTTTTTGTTGTTCATAATTCATAATGTTCATTGTTCATCAGTTAATTCCCATAAATTCTCAATAATTCCCATAAATTCACAATAATTCCCATAGAAAGTTTCCAATTTGGAATATTTCCAAAATTCCCCATCTTAACTTCCCATGGAAAGTTTCTGAATTTTACTGGAAATTTCAGAAAGTTTCAGAAATTTACTGGAAATTTTCCGCTCCTTTGCAACCCTAGTTATGCATAAATGCATTTCTGTAGTTCTGCACAAATATGACCATCCAATGTAAATGAAGATAATCCAATTAAACAAATGGGACTTGATCATTTATTTATTGAGGAAAATCAACAAATATTACACATCTGCGAGACAAAACTTTTTGTGAGCATCTGATTTCAGTATTAACTGCATTTAAACAATTCCTGTAACTGGTGATCAGTTCTATACAACAGCTTCAACTCTTGGATGGTGCGTGTTAGGGTTGAGCTGGATACTAGTTTCAGACAAATATCTGGTACGGATAAAGTATTTTTCACGAGTACGAGCATGATATGAGTAAAACTCGTCAATATACTTGCTCGTGCTGAAGGAAAATCCTCATTGGGTAACTGACTGTCTTCACAATCTGTGATTGGCCAGTCACACAGAGCGTCCGCCCCTCCCTACACAGACAGTCTCTGCAACCAGAGTTGCACACACACAGAGTGACTGATCTCTCAGTGCTTGAGGTGACTCCCAGTGTTTAGCTTGAGAGTGACTGATCTCTCAGTGCTTGGTTTGACACTAGCTCACGTTGCTCTCTTCAGTACTCCTTAGTTTTTCTTCAGCTTGCCTCTATTTCAGTTTGTATGATATTTAAAGTTATTTGGTGAACTGTAAATAGTTTTCAAATAAACATTACACATATCAACTTCTGATCAATCCATATCAATTTCAGACTTAAAATAATGTACTGATTTAAGCCCCACCCACTTCTCGTTAAACCATGCCCAATTCCAGTTTAGGCTCTGCCCACTCTGAGTACAGATCTGAGTACAGATACAGATAGTGGTGTACTCGCTCATCTCTAGTGCGTGTCCTCACATGAACTGCTCACTTCAGCTTCTTCCACAACATTTTGAATAAAGTAAGGTTGGGACTGTCTTGAGATTCAGATCACAGATAGATATTTTACTTAGAAATGTGTTGGTATAATTCAGAATTTATTGATCCATCAATGAAGGCAAGCCATGACGAAGCAAAACAGGTGCAAACTGTGAAACTACCACCACCATGTTTCACAGAAGGGCTCTTCTGCGTGCAGTGTTTTCTTTAAACTTCTCATTTTAGTTTCATCCATCCACAAACATTTTTCCAATAGCCATCCATGCGATCTTTAACAAACTGCAGGTGTTTTTTTTTTTGAGAATGCCCTCAGAAATGTCATTTGTTCATGCCATGACACACTTTCACAAACATGTTGTAAAGATCAGACTTTGATTTTTGTTCTTTAAATATAACAAAGAGCTCACTCACACCTGATCGTCATCCCACTGACTGAAAACACCTGATTTCACCATTAAATTATTTTTCTCAATAAACAAATGGCCAACTAATATTCTTCTTCAATTTGGTTTAAAATTGAATCTAGTATAGAAGAAATAGGCAAAAAGGGGAGAAAAAACTATATCAAGCATGATTGTTCCCAAATAGCTCATTTACAGTATATGTTGTAGCCAAAAATATAGATGCATAGGCAAAATACAAACAACAAATGCAGTCTCTGCAGTAGAAAAGGAGAGCTCAGTGACTTTCATTATGAAAATGTCATAGGATGCTTTACTTTCTAAACAGTCAATTCTTCTAGCTCTGTTAGAGCTGCCCCTAATGTCAGTGATGTATTCCCTGTGTTTACTGCTACTACAAATGAGTGCAGGTCATACCATGTTAAAACTTTAAATGCATAATAATGCAAAGACAGCTTTGTGACCAGAGTCAATATTCCACCAATGACGCATGGATGGGGCCTGTTTCCGTGAAAAATTCTAGGACGACTGGATCATCCTAGAATCCCACTTTTCCTGTGCAGGTTGAACTGTGCAAGACTAGCACATTTCCACACGGCCAGTTAAGCAAATTGTAACATGTAGTAAGAAGTGATCAACCATTACCTAGAAGGTCACAGGTATCCCACAGGTATCCCTCAGGTGTCATGGCCTGCTCTGATCATGAGAGCAGCTTCATTTATCACTTGTTTTCAGGTTAAAATATTACTTAAAGATGGTGACGGGTTTAAAAAGCCTTCTCTAGATGTCGTTCCATTCCACCTTACTTGTGTACTATCTGTCTATGTTTGGTGTTGGACTACTCTCAAACCAGCAATGACAGTGTAATCACCACACACATACACTAGCACACCAATACCATGCCAGCATTATAGCTGTGCTGAGAATGACCCACCACTACATTCATATTTGGTCTACAATAGCAGTGTAATGACACATCGTATTTATTTATAGGCGCCTTTCCAGGTACCCAAGGACACCTTACAGGTAAATAAAAACAAACAAAGACATTACAAACAAAAGCACAAAAACAGTAGTGGATAAAGAGTAGAGGTAATCATATATTGTTATAGTGAACCTAACCATACTGTTGAAAAAAGTATGTTTTTAACTGAGATTTAAACAAAGACAGAGGATGAATATTACAAAGGACCTGAGGTAGAGCTCCTATGGTAGAGCTCCTATGGTAGAGCTCCTATGGTAGAGCTCCTATGGTAGAGCTCCTATGGTAGAGCTCCTTTGATAGAGCTCCTTTGATAGAGCTCCTTTGATAGAGCTCCTTTGATAGAGCTCCTTTGATAGAGCTCCTGAAGCAGAGCTCCTTTGATAGAGCTCCTGAAGCAGAGCTCCTGAAGCAGAGCTCCTGAAGCAGAGCTCCTGAAGCAGAGCTCCTGAGGTAGAGTTCCAGAGGCGAGGAGCAGCATAACTAAAGACTCTGGACCCCATAGTGGCAGAGCAAATGAGGAGAATATTGAGAAATGAAGATGAAAAAGATCTGAGACTATGGGAGCGTGTATAAGAGTGAAGGTGATCAGAGATATATGGAGATGCTAAATTCTGAAGGGCCTTAAACATACAAAGTAGAATCTTATAGACTTAACGAGATTTAATAGGGAGTCCATGAAGTTGAAGAAAAGGCGTAATATGGTCAAAGTGAGAGGTGTGATTGATGCGAGGAGCTGCATTCTGAACCAGCTGAAGTTTACAGAAGAGGTCAAACCAGAGAGAAGAGTTACAGTAATCAATGTGAGATGTGACCATGGCATGAACGAGTGTGGCAGTAATATTTGATGTAAAAGATAAATGTAGGTGATTGATATTATGTAAATGAAAATATGCATTCTGGGTAATGTTATACCATCTAGTCCAGTAACACTCATTGATCACCAATGTTTGCAAACAATAAGTAGCAATCAACCAACAACCACCCTCCTGTCTACCAGCTCTAAAGGAAATTTGTGATCCTAGAGGAATTGTTGACTACTCAAATGGTGCTCTTTGTTATCTCAGGAGACTTCAAAGATTTTGAGGAGTAAGAGACAAAAATAAAAGTTAAAAGTTGCTTAAAAGTTGAAAGTTGATAAAAGTTAGAATAGTTATTTGCAGCATCAAAACTGAGAAGGTCCTTAAGTCCTAGATGGGAATGGTTGAGTTTATACTGAAATCCTGTCTTTAGTAAACATGGAAAATATGCAATGCCACTTTAGTGAGATACTAAAACTCAGCAGGAGACACTGAGGTCTTTTTCTCAGGAGAAATATCTAAAGACTCTTTTGCGTTTCCGTTCCATCTCAGATGTTGTCTAGGATGGTGGTTCTCAATTCTGGTCCTAGAGATTATTTTGCCGCTGGCGCACCTGAGCCAACTAATTAACTTAATTAGCTTAATTAATACGTTGAAATTGGTGCGGTAGAGCAGGGGAAATACTGCAACATGAGAACCTAGGTCTATGAGAAACTGTTGAGCTGTTAATAAGATCTTTTTTTACTGAGTTTTTAGCAAGTTTTCATTTTTATTCATTCAGTTTTTGGTAATAACATCAAGAGAATACCGAATTGTGAGCCAAGTATCAAAAAATCTAATCGATTCATGGGTGTATTATTACCCCTCAAGTGGTCTTGTGGTCAGAAACTGACCAGTGATGAATGGGATAGGCATAATGATGTACAATTTGTATTTCTATCCAAGCGGATGGATGGTGGGAGTATATTTTTCAAATGTGGTTATAGAAAAACGTAACATGCCTCCAAAAACAGGAAGAAAAGTAAGAAAGCAAAACACACTTACTCCACACTAAATTTTTTACATTTCCTGTTAGGCCTTACCTTCTCTCTCTATCAAATCTCCTGCCAAACCACCTGTCTGCTGGGCACTATTTCAGTCTGTGCTCTTCCTCACTGTGGGTCCACAGAGCAGACATTTCAATAACATTCCATGGCTGGTGATATTTGAAACAAAGACATTGCAGAGAACAGTTAAGGGCCCTTAAGACCGTTCCCTGTCATCTTTAAAGCCGTCCAACTGATTGTTTGCCGCCGGCACATTCCAGGGTTTTGTTGGAACCACAAGGGAGGGCAGTGCAGGACGTTCTTTAGAAGAACAGGTAAGACAAACGACCAGAGTACAGGCCAAAATCAACCCTGACTCCCTCACACTGTATAAATGGGAGGATGTTCTTTAACAGTTTCAAACATTCCATGTTGACAATACGGTTTCCAAATTCAAAGTCTCTAATCTAGTTCATGCTTGAGCAGAACGTTCTCAAATGAAACACAGTTCAGAACATTTGCTGTGACCTTGTGTTATGGGACTGAAAGTAGTCCAGCGTTGGCAGACTTCGGTGTTGAGCATATATAGTTTGGGAGTCCAGATACCCAAACTGAAGATCTGTTATTTTGGACACATTATGAGAACCAGCATATTTGGAAAGTTCTGCTTAGAGCAGTTCAGGGAAAACGAGGAAGAGGACCAGCATCAGGATGAATGGATCATGAACAAGTAATTAAAAACGTGTAAACCCAAACAGAAGAAAAACACTAAGACCACCAGGAGTCAGAATCGACTTGAAAGCGCTAAATAATAATAGAGATAAGCTTCAACACAGCTAATAATTCACTGACTAGGAAGAGACCACAGATCAGTTGCTTGTCCTTGAGAACTTGGACTAATTTAACTCCCCAGTACTGAACAACAAAGGCCAGGAATAGTCCAGACAACTGAAAATAACCAATCTAAAGAGAACTGACGCCCTCCTGTGGTCTTAACAAAAGCATGGTTTATACCACCAGTAATTTTGCCACTGGTGCAGTACTGAGGACTTAGTGGAATGGCTATAACATGTCTGTACAGGTAATCAGGTTCTCGTGGTCTTCTGATGTACAGCCTGTTTCAACAGGAATTGGATATGTTGTACATGTGCATATAAGAAGTAGGGACAATTAACAAACATGCATGCTTTACATGCATATATAACAGCAGAAGCTAGTGCAAACTTACCTGTAAAATTAAAATGATTCCATATTTTGAGTATCTTCCAGAATATTTTACTGCACTCAGTTTACACATTTAATCTTGTGAAAAACATACAGCAGATGAAGGCTTTAGTATAGTGATCCCCACACTATACCAGCAAGGGGCATTGTGCAAGACTCCCAATGCTACAGCTGCTACAAATGTAAACTGACTGAAAAAAAAGTCAGTCTTGATAATATCTGCTACAGTGGTGCTTGAAAGTTTGTGAACCTTTTAGAATTTTCTATATTTCTGCATAATTATAACCTACATCATCATCAAGTACTAAAAGTAGATAAAGAGAACCCAGTTAAACAAATGAGACAAAAATATCATAATTTATTTATTGAGGAAAATGATCCAATATGACATATTTGTGAGAGGCAAAACTGTGTGAATCTCTAGGATTAGCAGTTAATTTGAAGGTGAAATTAGAGTCAGGTGTTTTCAATCAATGAGATGACAATCAGGTGTGTGTGGGCACCCTGTTTTATTTAAAGAATAAGCATCTATCAAAGTCTGCTCTTCACAACACGTTTGTGGAAGCATCATGGTACGAACAAAGGAGATTTGAGGACCTCAGAAAAAGAGTTGTTGATGCTCATCAGACTGGAAAAGGTAACAAAACCATCTCTAACAATCCACAGTCTGACAGATTGTGCACAAATGGAGGAAATTCAAACCCGTTGTACCACTGACAACAAAAATCACTGCAAAAGCAAGGTATGTAATAGTCAGCGAGGTCACAAAGGACCTCAGGGTAACTTCTAAGCAACTGAAGGACTCTCTCACATTGGCTAATGTTAATGAGTCCACCATCAGAACACTGAACCACAATGGTGCGCATGGCAGGGTTGCAAGGAGAAAGCCACACAAACTTTCAAGCAACACTCTACACACTGTAATTGTAAATGTAGTACCACATGAAAAATATACTGTGAAAAATTCATTGTTCATAACTGAATTAAACATTTATATTCATTACATTTACAGTGACACATTTCAAGCCTTTTTAGGCTTATAGCTTATGAAAATCCCAGAATCTCAGATTACTAGAAAACTTCACTTATTGAAACATCATTTTACTCGTCACGAATATAAAATATGAACTGAAATTGGGAGAATGCTTACATTTTTATCTACACTAACTTACCTTGTAGCTCTTGATTTTGCACCGGAGATTCTTCTCTTATCTAGAACAACTGTCTGTAATACTCCTGAAAAATAAATAGAACATGAAGCTTCTGACAAATCAATGAATGAGAAATGAATAAATAAATAAAACTGGCAGGTAGACCAAGTTCATAGCACAGAATGACCAGAAAAATCAGATCAACCACCATCATAAATGATCAGAAACAGAAAACCTAAATATCATTACCCTCCTTCTCTTCAGTGATATTTTCATTCAACTACTCATGAAAAACTAAATGAAAACAACTTTTAAAGGAATTTTCTGTCCTTTAAAAGCCACAAACAGTTATTCTGCCAAGACATTTTGAGCTATGAGGCTAATAAGTAAGTGTTGCAAGCTTATACTCAACCAGTTAGCATTGTGCAACCTGCTTTTCTAAACCACACTGGCCTCAAACTGTTAAGTAATCTCCGCTAGAGCTGCTTATGTGGTTTGACACAGTATGATGCATTACCTAAAAATGAAGCCAATATCTAGATATAGATTTATCAAAAAGGAAGCATGTTTAGTTTTTTAAACTAGTCTGGGTTGACTGCATAACTTGGCATAATGGGTAAGTTGCACAATTGATTTCTTGCCAAAATATTAAGACGTCACACTCGTGCTGGAGTGGCCAATCCTTTAAAGAGCCCATTTCATGGACAACTTTTCCTTTTTTTGCCTATGATGTTACATAAATATATGTATATACTGAGCTACAAATCGGTCTATGACTTGTGTAAAAGCAGCTCTGCTTCTGCTGTGTCTCGTGCCAGCATAACACACACTACCACCAAGTTAGTCACTGCAGTGCTAAGAATGATCTACCACCCAAATAATACCTGCTCTGTAGGGGTCCTGATCATTAAAGAAGATATAAAGGGCAATGTATACAGAGAGGTAGTGTTAATCATATGGCTGCTTGGTGCATATACTACATATATCAGCTTTAAAGGCACAGTAACAAAACATGCTGAGCCTGAACAATAACACCATAAGATGAAGATAAAACAAGAACGCAGAATATTAAGACTAAACTGAACTCTTTCACATGTTGTATTAACCGTGCAAGAGCACTGCTTTGCCATCCAGTCCCATCCCACTTGAAGGATGCATTTTTCAAAAAGGTGCGGCACATTTAAGCGCCTGGAAAAGGCTCAGCTGTTCAGAGATATACCATCTGTGAATGGTTTAGATAATGAATAGCCACAGCTGCCATTATAGCAATTTCCAGCAGATGGCACACCTACAGCCCTCTATTCTTCACTGTTTCCAGCTCTGGAATTATTTGGGACCCTCAGGTTCTGCAAATTTGAGTAACGATAACATTTCTGTGAGTTATGGGTAACTGAGTATTTTACGATTTCTACTGCAAACCTAAAACAATCACTTTTAGTGAAAAGTGACCAGAATATATAAAATTAACACACCAAAGTATGAATGCCAGAACCCTAGAATATTATCCAGATCACACTGCCACCACCAGCTTGTCTTCATCTCATTTATACGTGATCCCAGCCAAATGCAGCAAGCTGCTCTTTTGAAGATACTCTGACCTAGTCATCTAGCAGTCACAATGTGGTCCTCGCTCAGATCTTTATTTTCCTGCTTTTCTGAATCATCATCATCAAGCACCGACTGCTCACTTGCTTCCTACTTGCTTCCTACTAACTCCCAAACCTTGTCAGGTGCCACTGTAACAAGATAATCAACAACATGTAACAAGATGTTATTCACTTCACAAAAAAACATAAAATACACCAAATTCTTGGTCAAATTTTATTCATCTATAAACAGGATTCAATATTGTACCACAAAGTCTTGCAACTTGAGCATTTTCTCTTCTTCCCCCTGTATACCTTAACTGTGTACAGTATATACAAGTTTCTCATCAAAAAAGATAGTGTATTCGATCACTGCTGAGACGTTCTCGTTATATCGTTTTGAAAGAAGGTCTGCGAAAAAGTCAAGCAGTCATTTCAATCACAAGCTTCAACCTATTTGTTAACATTCATAGAAAATTTACATTCATGGGGTGAAACCAAATGAAAAGTAAATAATATTATGTCACTGTATTGCAGGGAAGCAGTTTCCATAAACTGATAAAAAATCTTTTGCAAAATAGCGTCAACACAAATTCGGGAAGAGGTAGCTTTAGTGCAGAGATGGGGAACTCCGGTACTGAAGGGCAGGACTCCAGCACACATCCGATTCAATCCAGCAGGATATTACCAGGTTTAGATGCTGTGTCAGAGCAGGGAAATCAGTAAACGGTGCTGGCCCTCGGTTCCCCATTTCTGCTTTTGTGGAACACACAACCTCTTAATATGCTCATTCAAAGTGCAAACATCAAAAATCAGCTATTATTACATAAAATTAAGATATTCATATGATTTATGCTTAAAATGTTTACAATCATCATATATTCCATTTATGTATTTCTCTTTTTAAGTCTTTGTTCCCCTTCTTGTATTTACCATTTTGAAGGGAAATACCATGAGAGAAACATTTTCAGTCAGAACATGACAAGCTTGAAGAGATAAAGTCACTGAAAAGAAAAAGAATGAAAGGAAAAACAGTCCTTTTAACTTACATTAGGGTTCCACGATGGGTTGAATATTGGCACTAGATATAACTTCACTGCCAAAACAACTTAGAGTCTACAAGTCCGGACTATGAAAGTTAGAAGGTTAAAGCTGTCCAAAAATAGATTAAAATAATGCAGACGTTGCATAGTATGCTTATTCCACATTCCCTTCCCACCAAAAACTGAAAGACTCATCCACCTTTAGGAGTGCTTAGATGCAAAATCAGAGTAATCTATGCATTGTAACTATTCTTTCATTAATTTCTCAGTTACTCTACTGATACAAAGGTCATGTCAGGCAACTACAGGCCCAGTGCAAATTACAGATTTTTGTGCAGCACCACTACAACTAGAAGAAAAGGTAAAGGGTTACCCCCAAGTAAAAAAAATGGTCCAGCTGTGATAAAATCAACAGAATTTCTAAACACCATAAACTTGGAAGCAGGTATTATAAATGCTGAAGTAAGAAGAGCAGGACTTATCTTGTGACTCGTCTTTAACATTAGAAAGTGTCTACAAGCCTTGTTCACTTCTTCTGCTTTTCCCTTTTCAGAATGTTACAAGGAAACTCTCAATTTTCTCATTGGGACATTTGGTAGCATGTTAGCAGTCACTGATGCTACTATGGAATTAGCAGTCAGTTATACAATAGTAGTGATACATTAGCAAAACAATTACAATTTGTAGGTGGATGTGTGTCAGGCACTTACGATCAGCTTTGAAAGAAAACATCACACAGACATCGGTAACATGAGGAGCATTACCAAAGTTACGAAGAACTTTCTTAGAGTTGTGGAGTAAGACACAAATTTAAAGAGGACCCTTCCATGAATGTTCAGATAAGTTTTCTAGTGTTCCAGGAGCCTGTCCTGCAAATCTATAAACATCTGAGACAACAAAGCCAGGCTGCTTGTGCACAGTAATTAAGGGCGATAGGACGACATTAAAACTCGCTTCATTTTATCTGTCCTTAGATGTCAGCTTCTCAATCAGCTCCTGAAGGGGTGCCAGTTCTTTCCTGTCAATCAAATTGAACTCCTACAAAAGAAAAGAAAAAATATGGGTGGTGTGACTTCGACAAAGTGAATTCAGACCTCTGGTTCTTAAATAAATTAAGTAACCTCAAAGTTAAAACAACTAAGCGAGAAAGTAGCAATTAAGTGGAAAACGTGCCAACATTCCTCACAATGAAAAGAGAAACAGTTTGTATAAATGCAAAAATCTTAATGGCTTTCAACGAGCTTTTCCAAAAAATACAATACTGTTCAATCAAAAGGTTAACTTCTATTCTTAATTAAAGTATCCATAATTTACTTCAAAAAGGTATCCGGTCACATTGTATATTCATTACACGTAAAATGACGTATTTAAAGCCTTTTTTCCAGTGTTGTTAGAATAGTCATTTACTCAAAATGACATTTTAATTATTTGATAATCTGGATTTCTGGAGTTTTAATTCAACTATAAATATAAATAAACTCAAAATATTATTTTTGAAGATTCCCTAGTACGTTCTAAACTTTCTGAAACTCTGACTGTGGTAACCATTAACTGATTGATGTTATTCCCAAATACTCCCAAGAAAGATTTGTGCTATTTATTTGTTTACATAACCAGAATCGTGTGTGTACCTGAACAAAGAAGATAAAGTGTTTGAAGGAGGTGTTGAGATGGGCCTCCTCCTGCAGCTGGATGACAGAGTCAAAGTGCTGGTGATAGATGTGAGCGTAGACCCGGAACAGCCGTTTCAGGATGGTCTTTGCCACTGACATGAAGTTCTTTGGGAAAGGAACACCTGGGAAACAGAACAAAGAGAGGAAACTGTATTCTTCCTATATTATCAATCAAATAATCAATAAAAATCTGGTAAAAAACTACATTATGTACAAGCTTTCAGCAGTCGCGTTTGCATTGACCATGAAATATCGCAAATTAGAATTGCGAATAAAAATTTGCTTAATGGAAACACGACAATTTTGAAAAAACACGTTTTTTGATAAAAGTCTTTTGCGCTAAGATGAGGTGGTTTTTCAGTCGTATCGAAATTGGTTTATATCGCAAAAGTGTAATGGAAACACTCGAACTGACTTTTTTTGCATTAAGGGAGTCACGTGATCAACAACCAGACGTTTCTATTGGCCAAAAAGACGACGAAGAAGACAACAACAGAAAGTGCGAGGATGAAGATGACGCGGCATATTTGGAATAACGAGGAGAATCCTTGGACAATGTGCAGCTGCTCCACTCACAGCATCACAAAGTTCATTAAAAGTTGAGTGTGTCATTCTAAAATGTTGAATCCACAGCTCTTCTGTAAAATCATCAACTACAGTTTCCCAGAAACGCCGTATACGTAGCTGCTCCCAAGTATAAGGGGCTTGTCGCTCCAAAGCCTCGATAAGTCGCCGACGTCTCCTCTGATGGCTGATGATGAGCGCTAGTGCCGTGGTAGCA
>BRDA01005867.1:18599-43015 GCA_036984385.1 Crenuchus spilurus | reverse complement strand
AGAAGTCCATACTTATAGTGACCCGACTACCTTGGTTGTAATTTTTCGGTTAGTTTACGAGACGAGGGTTTATGTAACTAATGGACTACTGAACCCAGGTCCTGGTCGAACTACTACTTTGTGATAAAGGAAGTTTTTAACCACGCCGGAAAAAGGAATTTTCTGAAATAACGTCCGAAGTCATCAGCGCAAAGGTAACGTCAAAACGCGTTTTGAATTAGCTATAAGACAAAACAACTTTTTTGTCAATGTGTTTTGTTCAAAGAGTTAACACCACAAAGTCTTTTAAGGAAAAAGGCCGCACCAATTTTTGAAGGAAATAGTGTTTCATCATCAAGCTGGTCCTGGACCCAAGTCATCAGGTAATCAATGTATTTGGGAGCAGAGCATTTGATTGGCTTTTTAATGTTGGTTCCATCAGCCCAGTGATATTCATACCTGAAGAAAAAAAGAGTAATAAGTTATGTCCAATAATCATGAAACACTGAACAACATATTTTAAACATTTTTCATCCTAACATCTTGTTTAACACAGTATCTGCTCAATGAATGCAAACGTAACTCTTACTTCGGTCCAGCAGACATTACAGGACAGCTCTTCTCAGTGCAGAAGTCAGTGATGGTACCATAAAGCATGTTGATCTGATTAAAGAAGTCCACAGCTGAGGGAAAACACAAAACGTAGCCTTAGAAAAACATTACATAAAAAGGATATCTGCAACAGAATACAAGTAGGATACAACACAGACAAGGGAAGCACATTTCATTTACTGTTTATCCACTGTAACTTGTAACAAAGTCACTCATGCACATATGATTTCTGCAACTCAGGTTTATTATTTGTACCTTGTTAGAAGCTACATTGAACTTTCAAACATGTACAAAATACTCCAGCTGCATTTTTCACATCTGGTGTGAGAGAAAAGCACTGAGGAATCGCTGCAATGTGTCACGCCATGTCATTAGAAAAGCTTTTGCTAACCTAATTTGCCCATTTTTTATTATATTTTATTTTCAGTGACACAGTGTGCAGTAGACTGGCCTACTTCTTTAAGATCTAAAGATAGACACCTGCTCTTTTGAAGAAAAAGAAAAAAAAATTCCCCATGCATTTCAGGTGGGCATATCACATATCATGATGCTGAATTTGCAACCACAGCAGTATTACTTCAGCGTCATGTTCTGAAACATGCTCCAATAGCAATAATGACTTGTTACAGAGGCTATGCAAACAAATTATCAAACCTATATTTCCTCATCTGAATTCTAGAGATGCCATCACTAGGAGAGAAAAAAATTATCTAACTCATGTACATCACTAGTGTACTCCAAAAAATTCAACACAATTACTGCGATTTCCCTCTGGGCTTAATAAAGTATTATATAAAAGTTTATTTGTGTTCATAATTTAATTAAAAAAGGTAGCCGGACATATTGTATATGCATTACATGTAAAGTGAAATATTTAAAGCCTTTACTTTATATATTATTTATTTTTACAGCCTTTCACCTGAACTTTACATCAAGATCATATGATTATGATTCATCACACACTTAGAATTAGCAGACCAGAGGAGGATGGGTCCCCCATGTGAGTCTGGTTCCTCCCAAGGTTTCTTCCTCCAGCTCTGAGGGAGTTTTTCCTTGCAACTGTCGCCGTTGGCTTGCTTAGGGATTAGGGATTAATGATTTGATGTCTGTTATTGCTAACCCTGTAAAGCTGCTTTGTGACATCAGTTGTAAAAAGCGCTTTATAAATAAAATTTGATTGATTGATTGATTTACTCAAAATGACACATTTGAATTTTTTATGAGAATCTGGATTTCTGGAGTTTTAATTAAACTATGAATATAAATAAACTCAAAATATTATAATTTCTGAAGATGAAACTTAAGTTTAGAAAATAATTTAGAACATAGGTAAACTCATTTTATATTAATTACATGTAGAGTGACATATTTCAAAACCTTATTTTAATGTTGATACTGTTTAAATAGTAATTTACTCAAATTCAAATGAAATATTCTAAGATTCTTTAGCTCTGATTTTCATGAGCTTGAAAGTCATGATTACCAGTAAAACAAACAAAAAATGCTTGAAATTACACTTTACTTGTAATGATTACAAAATTATACTTTACACTTTTGAATTAAATTATGAACAACAATGGACTTTTTCCATTATATTCCCATTTTTAATGTGATGATGCATTTTCAGTTTCTCTCGCCAACCAGGCTATAGCATAGGAGCTACACCCATTCACTCACGTTCCTCCACAATTAGATGTAATTCAACACCTTGGCCATCTCAAACACACTCGCACCACTGCAAAACACCCTTGCCTGAGGCTAACAGACATTAGAGCTAGTTCCACTGCCTTATCTCCTTTGTTATAAATAGGCTGCAACCAGAGGCCAAGTCAATGCCTGCAAGAAAACTGGCATACAGAAAAAGCAACAACACGTAAGAAGTTTGTCTAATGTGTAGCTGTGTGTGGAGCAGAACAAAATGCCAAATGCAACCAAACCAATGGAATACAACACAATATTGACTTTATGTGGGCACTGGGAATCATGTAGCTATATTGACGCAGGTTAGAGTACACACTGGAATTCCTATTTTTACCCTGTCAGTTCAGTGTCTTGGGAAAGCCTGCCACAGTTGAATGGGGCAATGGGCCAGTGAACCATGAGGAACATCAATAGAAGTTGTATAATGGCTTGTCATAAAGTATGCAGAATGAAAAGATGCAATGACCCACACCAGCATGTATGTTCACTGATCCATGCCCAATAGTAAACTCATCTCTACTGTACACAAAGGGTGAACAAGGAAACTCAAACAGTGGTCAGTGGTTAGCAAGTTTATGAGCATGTTACCAACTTTAATGCTAAGGGGAATAAGATGAAAATGACATTCTGTCAGTGTGCACGACTGCTCAGTTATTCAAATTAAAAAAATAAATATGACCACGGAGCTATAAGCTGTTGTCTCATATTTCAACGCTATCTGTAATTCATTACCACAGAGCTCCAGTGGCTGTGCAGTTAAATTACTTAAGCTATAATTAGGACTACATTTTTATCTTCCTTCTAGAGACGTTCTAAATTTGGCTAAAAAAAACCCTTTAATAAAAGAAATAAATGGCTTTAGCGTTGTCATTAGTGATTTGCATCCTAAAATAAAAAAGCAAACAAGCAACTAACTAAATTTTTTGATTTTTTCAGGTTCACTGTGTTTTTGAGAGCCGAAGAAGGATCATAATACTCAGCCCTGAGACAAATTCTTCTACCCTGAATAGAACAGAAGCTAGTTCCAAATCTAAATGAAAAAACAAAGCCCTGAAGCACCCAGTATGCACACAGACTGGGATCACATGATGCTTACTGTTGACTGCCACCCATTCATTAAGGTCCTCTCCATCTGGGAGCATGACGGCCATGCGCAGGTTCCCACTGCCCAATGTGGCCTCAGCATGCTTCAGTAACTCATACTGGTGCGAGCCCTCTGGAATATTCTTCTTCGGCTTGAACGTCTTTGACGAACGGCTTCCGCTGTGAAGAAGGGGATGCAGAAAGCAGTGAGAATGACAATTAAACTTTAGCACGACACTGTGTGTGATGTGAATGCCTGCTCGTATAAACTGACAGGAACAAACTGTAATAAACATAAGCCACAACCTCCTGTCTGACCTTGGACTTAAAACCAAATCTCGACTCCCCTCAGGGCAGGCTTAGCTTCAGTCGTCCAAACTAAATTTGGCTCAATGCAACAATGCTTTAACACAACACTGCACAGACCACAGAAAACTCAAAAGTTAAAAAGTATCAACACTGCAATGTAATTAGTCCCCTGTATTACAGTCAAGTGAATCAAGTATTGCAGTCAGATATCACTTGAAGCCCAACAACATTACTGACCTTGATTCCAAATATAAAATGTAAGAAAGGGGGAAAGAGTGCCGTTTTTATTTGCAGGAGTCTCCTGATCCGAGGCCAATACTTCAATGCTGTCAGAGACGGCTCCAAAAGTCGGAGAAAACAATGCAGACGTTTACATAACTTCTTCATTACTGAAAACATTCGTCTTTTACAAGCTCTGGATAACATCCAACAAATAAATATCCAAACAATAAAGATGTAAATTGAGATTAATATATCAGACAGGCAATTAAATGATCCCTTGGTGGTCATTGGTTAACGTGCTTCTATAGAGTTTCAACTAGCCATTTGGCAAGCTGTCCTTCACTGTTCAACAGTTATATTTCCAAAATCCAACCAATTTCTCAGTAAACCTTCTTTTGATCACATACAAGCAAGCAAGTCCTCATTAGATGCACCACTAGAACAAACATTTTAACTGGTGCTACACAACATGTCGTGTACAAAACTCAATAGCAGGAAGAAGAGTGCCTGTAGTAAGAGAAGGACAAACTTGAGCAAGTCAAATGTAAAGTGCATGAAAAACAAATGATGGACAAGTCTGTGATGTGACTGCCTGGACCACTGGTTTACTTTTGGCTTCATTCTTTTCAACACCATCAGACACTGATATCAGACACCACAGTTCTGCCTGCCTCCTTCCAACTGGGCTTGGCTTTAGAAGGCAAGACCTTTCAATGGTGGAGTGCAGTCAAGTGACTCGATGTTATTTTTACAGTAGCTTCAAGCTAGGAGTTGGTTTGGGTGTGAAAGCTGATGGACAAGAGCTTAAGCTGTTTTCCAGTAAAAGCCCAAACTGGCTGTGAAGTTAAGGACAACACTCCTACAGATTAGGCAATATGACTGGGTCTTTCAAAATGATTTAAAATGTTTCAGTATTGATAATAATATGATACTTCTGAAAGCCAAATATAATGAATTAAACAGACCAGAGAAAAATCAAAAGAACACTAAATAAAATGTACAAAATGCTGACATGAATGATACTTATGTCATTTTCTCAGCAAATCATCAGCCTAGGCTTTGAAATAAACAAGCATATAGGCTCATTGGTGTTGATAGGGCTGACTACTTGGGTTTTGATTAACAAAGCATTTTGGCCTGTACTGTAAAAACACAGGATTTTGGTTCTCAGTCTCAGTAATATTTTGATAACAGCTGAACACATAAACATGACAAGCGAAACTGATTATGGTATACATGCTGAAATCCAAACACATTCATTTGAACACTGAACTGTAAATCTATGCATTTTCCTGACAGCAAAGAACAAAAATCGATTTTGTTTCATGTTTCAGAAAGGATCTAGTGTGTGATATCAGCTGTTCTCAATTGTACCTTTATACTAAGAGTTTTATCATACCACAAATGCTAATTGCAATGTGCCTACACAGTGTATTGAAGCATTTTGGGGAACTTCAGTTCCCATGAACCAAAAGCAAGCTGAGAGGAAAAGGCAGATAAACTAATAGAGGAAATTACTTTTTTAATGGCAATATTTTTATACTAAAGAATTGTTCTTGTTAGAGCGGAGTAAAGGCTTGTCCGAAGTACTGGACAGATTGTTCTCAGAAGAACTTAAAAACAGCATAAGGTCTGACTGTGTACTATGTAATTCAATTTAGGAAAGGCTTCATTAGATTATACTCTCATTCACTCATTACCCACTTCATTGGTGGGTAACACACGAGTTTTGAAGCAACCTCTGTTTTGTATTTTAGTTTAGTCTAGCACACTAAAGACACTTCAGGAGACGCAAGTAAGCTGGTGAGTCAGGACACATTGGTTAATGCAGAAAGAAAGCAGAAGTACAAAGGAATGAATAATACCTGTTGTTAACATGTTATTACATGCTACCAACATAAAACACTTGCCTGTCTTGTGTTTTCCCTGTGTGACTAAGATGAAACCTTTACTGTGACCTGTTTCTTGTGTGTGTGTAGTTACATTAGCTTTGTCTGCACCTGACATTAGCACCTGAACCTCACTGAAAACCCCTGGAATGTGACCAAAAGAAAGATGGACAGGTAAAAGCCAAACAAAGCCAAGCTGCTTGAATGTTGAAGGAGTGGCATAAAGTCACCCAACAACAACATGTAAGGATGGCATTCAAGATCAGGGCTATTCCACTAAATAATTATTTCTGAACTCTCTTTCTGAAAGTAAAACATTTGCATCGTGGGGTTTAAAATGAATATGAACTTTTAGTAAGCAAGTAAATTTTGTTTGTATAGCACTTTTTTGAGCCATCGCTCCAAAGTACTTCACAACTTAAAAAAATAAAATAAAATACAGATTAATAAAATAGAAAATTCTTTCATAAAATACATAACATAAAAACATAAAAGAAATTAAAATAGAGAAGTAAAATAAACTAAGTAAAGCCCCCCACACATTATTAATGCTGATTGTTTAAAAAGGCCTGTGAGTAAAAATGGGTTTTCAAAAGCTTTTTAAATGATGACGTGGAATCTGCAAACCTGATGTTGCTTGGAAGACTGTTCCAGAGTTTAGGTGCATAGCACCATCAAAAGCCCTTGGTCAGTGGATCTCGGTGATCTTGAAGTATAGTGGGAAACTAATAACTCACTAATGTACTCCGGGGTCTCACCATGTAAAGCCTTATAAGTTAAAACAAGCACCTTAAAATCCACTCTCCACTTCATTGGCATCCAATGAAGGGAGGCCAACACTGGAGTGATGTGATCCCTGCGTCTTGTTCTAGTTAAAAGTCGAGCAGCTGCGTTCTGCACCATCTGTAGCTTTGCCAAAGCTCTTTGGCTAAGGCAGGTGTATAAGGCATTGCAGTAGTCTATGCGAGATGACACAAAAGTATGTATAATTCTCTCCAAATCCTGAAATGATAAAATATACTTAATTTCTGCAATGTTCCTGAGCTGAAAAAAAACATACATGACTGAATAAGTTTTTTGATGTGTTCAGTGAACTGTAGTTGAGAGTCAAAAATAACTCCTAGATTTCTTGGGAGAGCATTAACTCTTGATGTGAAAGAACCAAGAGCCACCTGCACCTCTCTAGGAATTTTATCAGAACCCACAACCAGAAACTCAGTTTTATCTTGATTCAACTTAAGAAAATTTTGACTAGTCTTGTAGTCTTTTGACAAGTTGTTTTTCAGTAAATACATGCTCTAAATTAGAATATTTGTATTTGGAATTTGGGAGAAGTGTTGTCAGCAGTTTAAGATTAAACTCAAAACATTTACAATTAGTAAAACAAGAGAAACTGAGTATTTGGTGTGGTCTCTTTTTCTCGCAGAGCTGTATATATAGCTTCTCTTGTTTTACTATATGTCTGTATACCTATATAAAACAAACAGTTGTTAATATAAATTTCTAAACGGTTTTTCAAATAGGTTTCCAGTATGTAAATCCTGACAAACAATAAAATGTCCTGTAAGGATTAATTAAACTTTGTATTCCAGACAGCTGAACCAATTTTAATACACCAAGTATGTTTATTATTCAAACAAAGAGCTAACAAGCTAGCTATATTATCGTGCTATTGATCTGAATGTGAATATACTGTAAACGTTTATAATATTAGTCAATAATTCAGGCACGGTATTGAAAGCTGTACTGCAGGTAAGCAGGATTAGCTAGTTGGGTAACGCTGCTGCTTCATTCAGAGCGAACCTGCCGTCGAGGCTTCGTGGATTGCTAGCATAGCATAGCCTCAAAGTTCAGATATAAGGTGAAGTTTCTGTTTTACATCACATATTTGTTTATGTTAAGTTACCAAAGCACTGACGTAGAAAAATGAGACCGTTTATACAGGCTAGCCCTTACACAAGAAGCAGAGTCTCTGTTCAACTGAAGTCAATAAACAGAGTAACGTTACTGAGGTATGAACAGCAGAGCGTTAGCTTAGCTTAAAATATCACCATTAAAACACATCATACTCACAATAAAAAGCTCATATCTATGGCTGAAGGTGTCCAAATTGAAGAAATTATTAAATATCTGTCGATACAGTCCGAAAAGGAGAGGAAAATTATATAATTCAGACTGATGTTTCCTCACACGCTCGCTCTCCTAACAGTTTTCCCGACTGAGCAACAAAACTTCTCCTCGCTACTCCAAGTCCCGAGACTTTCCAAGTTCTCGCGAGAACTCGCGAGGTGATTTATTGTTTAACTGCATTGCATAAAAGTTTACTTAATATGTTCCTTAATGTTGTGTATTGTTTATAATGGTACTTTACAAAAATAGTACATCATAACAGTGGTGGAAAATGAGAGAAAACAAACTACTCGCCACTAGGAGGAGGTATCAGGAAAACATTATTAATGTGAATGTGAATGAAGCCAAGAACGGAACACTTAAACGGCCGTTACATTACAAAATAAAAGTCGCAAAGTTCAGAGAGCCGAAAAAAAATATTATGCCGGTTTTCATTATCAAATATATTTGCTGTTTTTATATATATATATATATATTTGCTGTATTTTTTCTGTCAAATACAACTTTCTTTGAATTACTATATTACTAAAATGTGTTAAATTCATAGTAACTGTAAAATTCATAGTACATCAAATAAGTATACAACCACGAATGTTTATCTATCTATCTATCTATCTATCTATCTATCTATCTATCTATCTATCTATCTATCTATCTATCTATCTATCTATCTAGTTAATAAGTAGTAACATTAGAATCACATATTGATATAGCAATAGAGGTCTGAAATAAATGTATTCTAAAATAATCTATCATCTTCAGTATTACAGCTTTTGTGTTGATGACATGACAGACATTATAATGCATTTGGAATAGAACAGAATAGAATCCTCTCAGCAGCAGTGTGAGAAAAACAAAAAAGACAAAGAAACAAAGATTGATAAATTAATTTATAGCTTACATAATTATTTAAAAAGTAGGCAGAACATATCTATAATAACCTTTTTAAATAAGAAAATACAATACAGATAAATAAACGAATAAAGACATATTAAACTCGGTAATTTTAGCTCAGCTATTTACCGCTAGGAGTACTTTTATTTTGAAAGGCTGAATTATAAGGGCAGTTCGTACTGTACGCATCTTCACTGTCCTCTGTCGCAGTAGGTCAACGTGATTGTTCAGAGGGATACATTGATATCTTTTCTGCTTTGTGTGTTTCTCTGTAAAGGTCTGGGTTAGCAGGATAATGGCGGGGTACGGTAGGACAGGGTTAATCTGCTCACTGTTGCGGTGTATGGGAAGAAGGAGAAGCTCGCCATGTTTTACTGAGATGAGCCGCAGTGACCCGGCCTTGAGAGTCAGCTCTGCACACTTTAGCACATGGACACACAGACATACCTGGTCAGCAGAGTCTGTGCTGAAGGTGAACGCAGCATCACTCTGGACATCACAGCGGAGAGCTTTGACCTCAGAGGTGAGTCTAAGTTCATGTGTAATGTTTAGATGCTAAGATGCTAAAGCCCAACTCACATTTGAAGTGGAGCCATTCAGAGTAGAGCTCAGCACTTACATCTTCAATGTATTAAATCGTTTAAAACATGGCTATTTTGGTCCATTTTATTTTGCTGTATTTTATTGGCAACTGAAGATTTATGGGCTAACAGAGTAACAGAACAGACACGGACAGTTCCACTGTTAAAATGTAGAAATGTGTTGTTCTATTCCCCTTTTAAATACAATATGAATAATCAATAGAATATCAGTAATGTAGCGTATTCATAATGATTGGGCAGTACCTTCAACAGTACATATTAAATTAAAATTCACTTCATCTTCTTGTAGACACTTTTTTTGCCTTCAAAAGCATATATCAGAGGGTGATGAATGGAAAAGTTATTGGCCCAATATTGACATTATGGCTGATTAATTCTAACAGATACTGTTCTGTCCTGATTTTAGCTTGTACATTGGAGATTTTCCATCTTTAAGACCCTACAGCATCCTCTGCTGGCCACTCAGCGACTGTGTGTAATAGCCCCCAATGCCTGTAATGCACCACATTACATCATTTACATTCAATTTAGTTTGTTTAAACTATCAATGTTATCTCAGTATCAGCCACATTCACTTGTTAATTACCGTTTATTATACTTGACCCAGAAATTCCCTATCGATACATTTCTAAACCACACTTTTTCCACAGTTTTTGGGTACCAAGCAGTTTTCAAGTTGACCTCCTGGAAGGCATCTGTATTACTCAGCCCTGGCTGCTTATTCTGTACTGTGTAGATCTGCTTAATGTCACAATGTAAATATAATTTTTATTCATTTTTCATAGGCACCATACAAAGATGAGTACCCCCCTCTGCCTGAGTACAGTCCCACTGAAGAGCCTCAAGAAAAAGAAGTGTTCATCATCCGAGTCAAGGGTCTGCCGTGGTCATGTACTGCCGAGGACCTGGCGAATTTTTTCTCTGGTAAGTTTTGTATTCATAACCATTTCAAGTAGAAGCATTCTGAGGTAGTCAATCCTTCAAACATCAGGTTTCTGTCACTGTAGGTCAGGAATAGTATCTAGATTGGAACTTATCACATCAGATTAATTAAATTAAGCAGAAAATGGAATAAAATTTACATTTAAAGATTCGTTTGCTATAGCCTTTTGTCGATTTCTCTGGATTTTTGAAGGTTCTGACAATAATCAAATAATTGTGTTCGTACAGATTGTCAGATTCGTGCTGGACTAAATGGAATTCATCTGACGTACAGCAAAAATGGAAAGCCGAATGGGCAAGCGTTCATTGAGCTGGAGCATGAGAAGGACATCAGTAAAGCCTTGGAGAAACACAGGCAGTATCTTGGGCCCCGCTATTTAGAAGGCAAGTGCCAAATGTCTCTCTACACTTTAGCTATATGAGCTTGACAATCAGCTTCACTGTCAGTGATAGTCTGACATTCTTGGTTGCAGTGTATGAAGTAACAAACAAAGATGCAGAGGCTATTCTGAAGGGTACAGAAGAAAGCCCCAGTGCAGATGGAGTGGTTCGTCTCCGAGGTCTTCCATTTCATTGCACAGAAAAGGATGTTGTTCAGTTCTTTTCAGGTGAGAGCTTCACAGAGCTTTCAAACAAACTACTATAAGAGCCTGTGACTTACTCTACATTGGCTGGTGCTTTCAGGTCTAGACATCGTGAACGGTGGAGTCACAATAGTCCAGGACAACAGAGGTCGAAGCTCAGGTGATGCATTTGTGCGGTTTGCCACTCAAGAAATGGCTGATCAAGCCCTGCAGAGGGATAGAGAGGTCATTGGAAACAGGTGAGGCCTTTACATGGTTGTTTTTTAGCCAAGTTTACTTCTCTTTGATGTTTGGGGTAGTTCACTATTCTTCACTATAGTTGCTGGACTGGTGACATGTTGGGAACTCAGATTGAGGCAGGGCGAAATATAAAAATGACCCCGATTGTGATTACGTTCATTTGTAGTGTTAATAGCACCCCCTGGTGGACAGCCTTTAACCTGCTAAACGTGAGTTATAAGCTAGGATCTTTACCATTAGAAACTCTGTTTTTCCCCCTCTTCTGCCATCTGTGTGAAGGAATCTTCAGGATATTTCAGATTTTCATTGCTGAAGTCTAAAATTGGCAGTAGAGGCAATGGATATGTGCTCTGCTGTAGCCTAACAGCTAATGAATGCATTCTCATAGTCATAATCATGAAAAAGTGCATTGTTTTATACTCATTGTCATTGAGTATCAAGCCTTTTTTGATTTAATGTTGATCAGAAGTCTGAAATCCATTCTAATAATCTCAAATTATTATTATTATAGCCCCGGTTGCTTTGATTGTGGCCTTCAGCTCATCTGTATTGCTGAGTAAATGCTTCCCATCTTCTTCTTTTTAATTTTTTTAAAATTTTACTTCTGGTATTGCCCATTTTTCCCTACCAGTGTAGTAGTAGCCAGTTAACCCATCCCATCCACTAGGGGGCTCTCCACATCACAGTGCACTGTCCCTGACTCTAGGAGGATGAAGACAAGCACAAGCCTCCTCTGATGCGTGTGATGCAGTCACCGCCTCTTTTCCAACTACCGCTGATACACCGTCACTGGGGAGCCAACATGTTCAGGGGAAAGCGCAGGTTCCCAGCTCCAAATGGACCAATCAATCAGTAGAAACCTGAGGGAGGAAGGAAGGAAGGAAGGAACGTTACACTTATATAGCGCCTTTCTAGATACCCAAGGACGCTTTACAATCAACACACTCCATTTACACACACTCAACCACAAACACCGGTGAGAAGCGGCAGCCAATTGCGCACAGCGTACTCTCAACCGGAAGCGACCGTCCACCTGGAGGACTGCATCGAGCACTAGGGGGATCACCCAGAACAGAGTGCCAACCATATCTGGGCATACATACATACATACATACACAGACATACACATTCATACACACCAGGGTAATTTTTAGAGTAGCCAATTCACCTGATCTCCATGTTTTTGGACTGTGGGAGGAAACCGGAGACCCCGGAGGAAACCCACGCAGACACGGGGAGAACATGGAAACTGAGCCAGCGGTACTGTGAAAGTGATGGGGAGAGAGCGCCATCTACCCACCCAAAGAGATCACGGCCAGTTTTTGATGTCGATGGTGAACAGCATGACCGGGATTCGAATGTGCAAGTCATAGTGTCATCGTTTTAGCCTGCTGAGCCACACCCCTTTCCATCTTCATGATGATAACCCATAGATTCTCTATGGGGTTCGGGTCTGGAGAGTTGGCTTGGCCAGACAAGCACAGTAATATCATGACCAGCATGTACTTTATTAGACAGCTACATGATGTATAGCATTAATGATGTCTTTCCTGAACCAAAAGGTACATTGAGGTGTTCCCCAGCCAGAAGTCTGAGATACATAGTCTCAGAGGAAGAGGAGATGCTTCAGGGACTGTTTTGCACGCACAAAGGAGTAAGTTGCAGGTTTAATCAGAGTTGCATTCACTTATTGTTGGTGTTGAATATCGGACGTATTTCAAACCGTTTTCTTCCTAGCAGCGAACAGTGTATCAGTGTCTACACATCATATACACATGAGAGGACTACCCTATCAGGCCACTGCGGGAGACGTAGTAAAGGTAAGACTTACAGTAAAGCTTAACACCTGAAGTCGTGTAAAAATTGAAGCTTTTACTTTTAGAAGTGCTCATGTTTTGTTTCTCTCAGTTCTTCTACCCTATTAGAGTGGCCAAGGTTCTGATCGAGTACGGTCCTGACGCGCGACCCTCCGGTAAGGCAGACGCTTACTTCTCTTCACACGAGGATGCAGTTGCAGCAATGGTCAAAGACAGAAAATGCATACGTAAGTTGTGCAGCAGGTTACATGACTGAATCAGTTATATAAGGCAAAGTTGTTCAAATGAATGGACATAGCATTAGGTCATTTTGAACATTGCTCATTGGGGACTGATTTTCCTGATCGTTAGCAATATTAGGGTTGCATCCATATGATTGCTATGGCTTTAAGATCCTTGCTCAACCATTTGGTAAAGCACATTTGAGTCACTACATCTTGAAGAAGGTATTAAACTTAACACAGTGTGATGGTGCCATCTCTACCAATTGGTAGAGGTATGCTAGAGATTACTAGAAAGACATTATCTTGTCTGAATGCAAACCGGCAATACTTATAGCCATAACACAAGGAATAAACTGCATCAGATGCTAAAAAGCCTTTAGTGCTGTTGCACCACCACATGGATGAGTGTGGGGTTTAAAAAAGTTAACAAAAAGCATGTTGTTGTATATCTATGTTCTGATTTTATGTTTAAAATGTACATTTAAGAGTGGCTCAGCAGGCTAAGACGCTGACACTATGACCAGAGGATCGCAGGTCATGCTGTTTGCCATCAACAGCCGGGGCCCAAGAGAGCAAAAATTGGCAGTGCTCTCTCTGGGCAGGTAGATGGCGCTCTCACTCTCCCCATCACTCTCACATTGCAATGTCCGCTGGCTCAGGCGTCTACTGATTGGTCCATTCAGAGCTGGGAATCCTGCGCTTTCCTCTGAGCGCGTTGGCTCCCCAGTGACGGTGTATCAGCAGTATTTAGAAAGGAGGCGTGGCTGCATCACACACAACGGAGGAGGCTTGTGCTTGTCTTCACCCTCCTAGTGTCAGGGACAGTCCTAACGGAGGGGATGGGCTAATTGGCTACTACTACATTGGGAAGGGGATAAAATATTTTATAAAATAATAATGTACTTTAAAAAAAAAAACTTTAAGTTTGCTTTCATTGTTGAGCTTTTGTAAAAAAGTTACTTATCCTGTCTTACTGGGAATTCACTTTGACTTTTTCTCCCCCAAATCCAGAGGAGAGGTATATTGAGCTGTTCCTGAATTCATCATTGAGCAGAGAGGGCATCTGAAACAGTGAGTTGAGTTTGTTTTTTGTTTTTTTCCCCCTGATTAAACGAGTGCATTTATCTTAATAATGTTTTGCTTTTTCCCCCTTTTGTTCAACAGGTGGCTAGCAGTGAGAACGTGCAAAGCATCGGTCATATTTAAATAAGAAAAAATGTTTAATAAATTTAAGTCCTTATGTGGTATGCTGTCCCTTTTTTAATAAGTGATCAGAAAAGTCCACATGATGATGTATTTGTGCATGTAGATACATAGTGAATATTTATTGAGTTATTATGCCCGAGTAAATTACAGTAACAATAGCAAACCACAGTACATTCTTTCAGCATGATAGGTCAGTATAACTGTAGTCTCAGCTTCCAAAGCTTGATTAATATGTAGTTTTTTCGCAAAAAAAGTCTCTTAAAAAAATAATAAAAAAACAAAAGTGATTGGAAACTAATATTTTGGTTGACTATGATCATGTTTATCAAATAAATAAGGCTGTTAAAACCCTGCTGGCACGGGGTTAACTCATTGGCATAATGTCACTAAGTTTAAATTGCATATATCGTCTAAAATACAGTTAAAATCTGGAAAAATTTAATCTCTCTTCTGGTCAGCAGGAGCACAATGTCTGTCTGAATGATCAAAATAATATAAATCAGGAAAAAAAATACAAAAACATTTTCATACACAATTCAAGTAGTACAGGTCCACTTGGTGGACATCTCACACACATGATGCTGAACTGCAGATATGTAAGACTCGCTGAGCACCTAAGCTATCCCTTTTCAGCAAGCATCCCAAAAAACAAGTCCATTTGTCATTTACACATGATAAAGCCAGAAATACTCCAGTTATAAATATCTTTTACTGATAAATGTCTATGGAAGTGACTCAGGTTGGGGTTGAGGCATACTGCTGCAGTAAGGTGGAGTAGCACGCGTTGCACACACGTTCCGGGTTGATGGAAGAGGGCAGGGGGAGCTCGTTGGCAACGCAGCTTTCACAGAAGACACCATTGCAGTTCTTACATACTTGCTGAAATGACAAAGAACGAACCATTTATTACTGAGGTGTGTCGCAAAGCAAGATTTCTCTTAACAGCAAAAGTCTAGTCTGTCCAGTATGTGGAAACAAGGGGATTCCCTTTAAAACTCAACTTTGTCATAAATCATGTTTTTAGAGCACATTTGAATACCATAAGACAAGACAAATTATGTAATTTGATGGTTTATTACATGCTGTTAATAATAATACACAATAGTATATTAATTTTATTAAAAATACATTTAAATTTATATATATATATATATATATATATATATATATATATACACATACACATATATATACACATATACACACACACACGTTATATGTAAATTGACATTTTAAATATTTTTTGTTTTACTGATGATTATGGCTTATAGCTAATGAAAACCAGAAAATATAATAATTATTAATAATATTTGCTAACACTATTTTGATGCTTTGTTTTATTTATATTCAACAAGTTATCTGTTAAAACTGTTACCCTGAACTTAACCCAAAATCTAATCCTAAATCTGGTTCTAACCTTAATACTGTTATGCAGTACAGAGTATCAACCAGTATCAACAATAAAAGAAAAGGTTTTAAATGTGACTTTACATGTAACGAATATCAAATGACAGCCTCCCTTTTTGAATTAAATTATTAACACAAACCTTTTCATAATTTTTGGAGATGCACTAGTGTAGTATTTCTATTACTCACCTTAGGCATGGTCAAGGTTTGTGGACATTCACACATCTGACAGATGGAGGGCTCTGGCTGTTCACAAGAGTTACTCTGTTAAAAAAAAAAAAATCATATTAGAGAGTGCACATCTCCAGCATTCATTATGCAGAGTGTCACACTAGGATTTATAACGCATGATGGTTAGTTGTTGAGGTATCCAGAAAAGCATTATCTCACCAGCATAAAATGTTAAATATTGTATATTTTTAGGACTGTCAAAGTTAACACAATAATAAAGCAATCTCAATTTAACGTGATAAAAAAAAATTATATTTAAAAAAAGTAAGTCTATTTGTCCCTGCAAGTCACTCGTAAGTCAAGGTTCCACTGTATTAAATGAAGACGGTCCAAGCATTTTCACATATAAGTGGCTCTAATAAGCCATCCATTTACATGCCTCTACATTTTTCTTCAAAACTCTCAATTTAGAAAGAAGAAAAAAAAAGGATTAATCGTGATTAGCTATGAAATTCTGGGAATAATCACAATTTTAAAAAATGTATCATTTGACAGCCCTAGTTTTTTATGTGCTAGTAAATAAAATGCAACATACTTGTTCATCTTCATGTGAAAGTGATCTAGAAAGAGTACAAGAGGCAGTTAGTTAATCACTTTTTTGGATCGTTTTATAACATCCAACTGTCTATTTATATATATATATATATATATATATATATATATATATATATAAATTAATAAAAAAAAAAACACACCACCAAACAAAGACAACTTACAAACTTGAGCTGAGACTGGTTTTCTCTTCCAGCACAGTTCGAAGGGCATCATTCTCCTTTTTTACCGATTCCAGTTCCTGCAAGAAAAACAACGAATCATCATCTTTAAATGTTGTTTAATGTCTTAATCAGCAAATACTGAATAAAGTCACCAAAATTCATTCGTACACTCTACATGTTCTGCAGTTTATTTACTAGAACCTCATCCAAAAAGGACATTGATACTAGAGATACTTAGTATCTGATATTGTCTTTGACTTGTAAGTGTGTTTTGTCTTTTCACTTGATATGTACGAGGTCAAAAATGATTTGCACTCTGGCTGTAGAATTTTATTAGTTTTTAGAAAAGACATACATCATCTCTCAGCTTTTCAATACACATTGTACATCAACAAGCTTTCATATTCCCTCATTAAAAATGTTTGTGGTTGAGCTGTGAGCCTCGAATACACCGCTGTCTTCACCTCATCAGACATGAATCTCCATCCTCTTATTGCTTCTTTAAGATTAGGGTTATAGGAAGGAGCTTGACCACCTCTAAACCAAGTTTGTGGAGAGTGTCAACACAACAGCCTTGGAGAGCAGCCCTCTGTGTTTTGTGAAAATTAATATTTTAATATAACTAAAGTGGAGATCATTTTTGACTCTCCCATCACTGATACAACAATAAAATTGCATAAAACATCAAAGGGAAGTAGCTCAAAATGAAGGATTACTTCTATATTTCTAAGACTTGTTTTTACAGAAATGCAGCCTTATTCACTTCATTTTTGTAGCATTTCAGATGATGCTTGAATTTGACAGCTGAATGAAAACTGCAAAATGGAGTTACTTTTCTGATGTCCTCCACTTGTTGCCTCGTGTCTCTCTGTGGAGGAGTTTTCCCCAGAGGAGCATCACAATGTTGTCCTCCTCGTCGCTCCCTCTCCTTCCTCAGTTCCAGCTCCAAACTGGTCCTGTCCCCAAAATACACACACAGCTCTGCAAATGTGTTTCAATCTTGAAAATCTTAACACAAACAGGATGAGAAACAGGACCTTCTGAAATGATGCCCTATTCCTGCAGTGCAGAAAACTGGGAGTTTCCATCTCCCTAATGAAGGCTCATGCAGATATTTTTTGTCCATTGTCATGAATATTCACATTTTTTGAAGCGCACAGAGCTTTGATGTTATATTTTATGTATGTTTTCTTCCAATGGACAAACTACAAACTCATTTTATCCAATTAATGATGGCTAAGATTGTCAAAAGCATCTCGGAATGAAGATCTTATTTCAATGGAGTGGTCATCAATGTAAAATATACACTATATGGACAAAGGCACTGGGACATCTGCTCATTATTCTGGCACATGGTGGCAGTAGAATCTGATAGCACTTTTCCACCAACACGGAACCGTTCTGGTTCACGAACCTAATTTTGAACCGGTCGGCGCATTTCCACCAACAAAAATAGCGCCCCGAACCAGGAACGTTCGTTTGCAGAGGGAACCAAAAATAACTTGGTTTTTCAGTGCGAACAAAACGCGCCTGCGCACTCAACGCAAGAAGATAGCGACTCGTAGTGTACAGTGGTCCATTGAAGAAGCTCAGTTTTTGTTCTCCGGAGTTTCAGGAGAAACTTGAGGGGAGTATTAGAAAGGAGAAACTCTACAGCGAGCTGGTGGAAGATTTAGCTTGGGCAGGTTTTGTTCGTTCAAGAGAGCGAGTGATAAATTAGCTAAATAAGCTAAAAAAGGACTACAGAGATTCTAAAAAGGAGCTATCGCACAGTGGAGCTGGACGAGGGAAGACAAGATTTGACTTGTGAAGTGAAACAAACATTTGTACCAAGAGCACAAATGCTCGCAAGTAGTCGATGCGCTCCGCCATCTTTGTTTATAATTCGGCTTTGTTGATGACGTACACCGTGACGTATCCTCGGTTCAACTAAAACTAGTGGAAATTCGGGCTGGTTCACTAAAAAGCACCGAGGTTCTCATAAGCCCGAACGGCACCAATTCAAGAACCAGAGTTATTTTGGTGAAAAAGTGCTATGATTTGGGTCAATGAATGATGAGTATGAAAACGATGCCCGTGTGTGATTGAGGGCTGAAGGTTTAGGCACACACGGTCATGAAAGCAACAACTGAGGGAGTATCTACTGGAACCCTGTGGCCAGTACAGTTTCAGAGACTTGAATCAAGGTCAAGCTTAGACACTTTGGTGTTTCCAACAGCATCTAAAGTCTTATTCATGTCCCATCGCTGTGTTGACACACCATACCTCTGCTTTTGTAACTGCTCCACCTCTTGCTGAAGACTTTCAATCTTGTCCCCAAACTCCTGCTTGAAGAGCCTGTTAGCCTCCTCCGCAAGATCCCTCTGCTTCTCCACCTGCTTAGATCTGGAGTTGAGCCAGATGAACTTATGAGGTAAAAATGAAAACTAAAAAGCCATGGTATGGAGGGGAACCTCAATCTAAAAACCATAATGACAGGATAACAGAAAAGAAAACTTGAGGAAAGAAATGAAACATGGCCAACGCAGAGGCTACGTGAACACTGAAGAAAGGAAAGCAGTCAAAAGTGTTTGGATTTTTGTTTTATTATGCTACTGTACTACAGTTTACAGCTATTGTTAAAGTCCACATACACGTTTCATCAGTCCATTACAATTGCGAGGATAACCTCATCCATCCAAACCGTTTTAAGAATTTATTTTTGGGCTTACGTAAGACTGTGGCGTTCACATTTGGCAAACTACCTCCCTCAGGCTCCTCTGCAGCGACGTCAGACTTTTATTCAATTTAGTTTCATGTAATTCAGGCACATAATCTTCCTCTAAACAGAAAACTGTAAGCAGAACCTCCTGAGAAGATGCCTTCAATTTAACAAACTGCATATTTTTTTTAACGGGGGAGTCTAGCAAGCATCACAGAGTACATGTTCAACTTAGTCTGTGCTCATTCAGGTCCATTTCAGTTGGGATGCTTGCTAAAACTAACGTTACTCAAACTAACTTTAAATTTGTAGCATATTTTTTGCAAAAAAACAAAAAACAAAACAAAACAAAACAAAAAATTATACTTTCCCGACACTGTTGGATTGTATACTGTTTAACCAGCATCATTTAGGATCTCTACACATGACTGTATGCTAAATTCAGTTTGCTTTCCACGGCCAAAGGCTTCACACAGCAACAATCTTTTATAATATCCTGCCAGTTTGTCTTTGAAAGAGTATGGAGATACATTAGAGATACAAGAGATATGCATTGCTTTGTTACCATTGCCTACATATAAACTGCTGGTCCAATACAAAAGCCAAAAGCCAATGCAGATCTTGAGTCATTCTCACACCGTCTGAAACGGCTGCACTTTGTATCTTGGTTAAACACAATACGGAGAGACTAGAGAGAGGAGAGCTGGTTTAGAGTATGCTATTGAAAGTAGAGGCAAAAATGGTAGTTCATATGAGAAATGAGCTGCGGATGCTCTTAAACCCAATAGAAAATAAATACCTTAACTGTTTCTATATGCATCGTCAAATTTAGAATCTATTGAATTATTCAGTGTTTGCAAACAATTTATTGTTGCTTCTGCAGCAGTTTTCCTGCAGCTGAATTCAAGTTTCGTGCTTGTTTGACCATGTCTTTCTCACTGGCCAGAGTAGTAAATAAGAAAAGAAAGGAGCATGTGGAAGGGATGCAAAGTGAAACAAAGAAGCAAAACAACAAGAGACGGGCAATAGAGAGGAGTTACTTGTAGAGAAAAGGCCTTAGCACAGAGAGAAAGAACACCAGCTAATACAAGAACTTGGAAAAGCAGAGATTAGTAGCGAGATACAAGGTTGAACTTGCATTCATACACAGAAACAGATAATTATTTGAACATGATTTTAAAGGGGACATATTATGCAAAACTCACTTTTTGAGTGTTTTTATAATTCCGCTTTGGAATTATACTATAAACACTCCAAGAATGAAAAAAACATATCCATCCCTTTTTCTGTGAGTCGGTTGAAAGATTTTGTTGTCAGGAATCATATGCTTCCATGGGCCGTTTGAAAGGCTCCTTATTGTAAGGTCACAATAAAGAAATTAGCATAGAACTAACCGGGCACCATCCCTCACTGGTGAACCCCTACCACAGCCCCACCAACTAGATCAGTTGAAGATCCACCATTTGGTCTGCTGGTTTTAAAAGCACTGTGCATAGACACCAAACGCTATGGCTACAGGCAAGTCTTCTACTCCCACACCCTACTACTGTGTGTGTGTGTGTGTGTGTGTGTGTGTGTGAGAGAGAGAGAGAGATTGATGCCATCCTGAAGGTGTTTGTGCAGGTGGCTCCTCCTCTTCTTACTTTGGCTCTGGGTCAAACATATACAGTTAAATAGCGCTGTGTTCTGTCATTTTCACGTGTGGTAAACCCTCAGCCTAAACACTGGTGTTGGGATGTGGAGAGCAACAGCTTATTTGCATAAAAGTGACAGAGCGGCTCATTCTGAAAGGGACTCAAACTGGGAAGAATAGAGCTGGTAATCTCTTTGTGAAAGTGATTTTGTGTAAAGAACTTCATGAACATGTTTTGTATAGCCCATAGACCTATTCTAACTTGTTTAAAAAGTTATGTCCCCTTTAACACTGATCACAATGTTTTAAATGTTTAAGCCAAAAATAACTCACTATGTGGGCTTTTATTCATCAGTGTCAGAACTTTCATCAGTATTTAAGCTCCTACCTGTTCTCCAGTTGTTTGATAGTGGTTGCCATCTGGCTTGTCTTCTCTTCCAAGCGAGTGATGATTTCATGCTTCTGTTTCGCACTGGCATCTGAGCTCTGTGTTAATATGCATGTGTGTTAAGGATGTGCACAGGGATTGTATACATTGTAGCTATATAACTTTAGCTATGTATACTGCTGTAATCAACCTTAAATACCTGTGACTTGTGGGAAAGGTCATGGTTGAGTCTGCGCATGTCATCAAGCTGCTGTCTGAGTTCCACCAGTGCATCGTGTTTCTCACAAATGTCCTTCTCCAGCATCTTCATGGACAGCTCCATCTCCTGTCTCATTCCTATCTGCACTTCCAGCTCTTTCTCCACATCCTACACACATGATGATTAGTGGGTATCTGTTTCAATACCAACTGTTCAGTTAATGTCTGCCCAACAGGTGAGTCTCCTAAATAATTTTGAAGTTATACTTCAAAAACTTTGTAGCTTGAACTACCGTACTTATGAACTGGGGTAAAACGGCTAATTCAGCTGACAAATAATGGAAGATTATAAAGTATTTGCCAAAAAATTGTTCAGTAATTTAATATGGACTAGAGACTAGCTTGGCAACATGTACATGGTAAATGTTAACATAAGGTAATGAACATAAAAGACGCTAATGTTAATAAATAGCTAAAAACGCATAAATAGCTAATATATGGGGCTGCATGATGAAAAAGTTCATTTGTCTTCATAACTTCATTAAAAATGGTAAACCATCATATTTTATATTCATTAAACATAAAGTAACACATTTCAAACCTGTTGATTGTTGATCAGATTGGCTTATAACTCAGCCAGCTTATAACTCAGCCATAAATTCAGAAACTCAAATGATTAGAATATTTTGAGTTTTAGTGAATTACTATGCAATAAGCATCAACATTAAACCAAAACAAATATATTGCTTTATGGGTCATGTCACACACCATCAACACTTCATGATGGCAGGCTGCATTCTGTCTCTGGTTGCTTGTAGCAGGCTAGCACCTGATAATCCAGTCTACGTCTTGATGTTATCCATCCAGGTTATTCTTGGTCTTCCACGTCTTCGGACTCCCTCCACAAGTCCAGTCATAACACTTCCTTCAATGCTCTCATGTGCTGCCTCATCACATGACCAAAGTAACGTAACTTGTGGGATTTAACATGCATCAGTAACTCCTTTTGAGTTCTAGCATCTCATAGACTTGCTCAGTGGTCATCATCTTCATCCATGAGATCTTCAGCAACTTCCTGATGCACTTGTTCTCAAAAGCCTGAATACGTCTTTCTTCCTCTTTCTTCAGTGTCCAGGCTTCACATCCATATGTAGCTACTGGCCAGACCAAGGCTTTCATCAGTCTTAGTTTGGTGTTGGTGCTCATTGACTTGCTTTATGTGTAATGAATATAAAATATGACAGCTAATTTTTTTAAATTAAATGAAACACAAATGGGCTTCTTCACAACAGTATAATGTCTAGAAATGCACTTTGACTGTACAAATTAGCTAACACACACACACCTCTTTAACACATTACTCACACACAGACTCACACATTTTACACCCAACTGACCAGTCGGAGTTGAGTCTCCTCTTTGAGCTGTTTTCGAGTCTCTCCAAGTACTTGACCATCTGCAGCTCCATCTGGTCTTGATGCCTTGAAGGCACAAAGAAATCTCATGAGCCCCAACACTAACAACACTGAAGCCTCTAATTAATTAAATCTGCGTAAATGCTTCAAAAACTTGTAAACATCTGCGGAAGAATTCATAACACTGTCGTAGTTGTGTGCGCACACACGTGTTTCCATAGAAAAGATGATAATATCACAAGGGTACCTTGCGACTCGACTCCACAAGGTAAGAGCTCTCTTCTTTCACCCTCTCCACTTCCTCTTGTAAAGTGATGATTCTGTTGTTTGCAACTGCAAGCTGTGTTTTAGGAAGAGATGCATTAAGTGGATGCAACACATTATTATGCTTCTTCTGCTGACACTGCTTTAACAAAATCTTCAAAGACAGAAGAAAACAGATGAGCAGCCATGTTACATCATTACACACCTCCTCTGTTAGCTTTGTGTTAGACTTCTCTAAAGCGTCCACTTTGGCTTGTAGGTTATTCACAGAAGCACTGTGAAAGGAGAAGAGAGTACGATGCGAGATTACTCCTCTTCTCAAATACACACAGAAATAAGGAACATGCTAAGGGAAGTAGTGACATCCTAGAACAGTTACTGTACCTTAAATGTCTGTTTAATTCCTCAACATAATTTTTCTGGTCAAGGATAGCAGTGATTTGTCCAGCACTGAAACGGCAGAAGAAACAAGAAGGCTCAGACATGTTCATAATCAGGTGATCTGTGGACAACCAATTAAAATGAGATGAATACATATTACAGGGACTAGTAACTCACCCCTCTGTACTCTTACTGCTGTGACCACCATCTTTTAGATACATGGAAAAGTCTATCACCCCAACCTGCAGAGATAACACAGAATGAAATTAAACATCCCAACTACAAAAACCCTTAAGCAGAGATCTCATCCTGAAGAGGAAAAACAGAAGAAGTGAAAATAAACAATACTGAGTTAACCAAATATTTTAACTTTTATTCAACCAGTAAAGCCTGGTTCACACTACAGGATTTTGAGGCCGCTCTGCTCTTCCTATCAATCGTAAAAGGTCTCCTGATTTCAGAGTGATTGTAACCGAGTCTTCCCAGAGTATCCTGTAGTGTGGAGTGTCAATAATTCACTCTTTCCCAATCTTTCCCAAGTACAGTCGAGGGCGCTCCGATTGTGAATTGTAGATATAAATAAAATATATGTAAATATCAATATTTACGGCTCAGTATTCTGGATTATATATATATATATATATATAT
>BRDA01005865.1:0-18530 GCA_036984385.1 Crenuchus spilurus | reverse complement strand
ATAGTCCTTCCACCAATCTTGAAACCTCCCATAAATCCCTGTAGTGCTTTTCTCATCACTTGTTCTCCTAAGATGTTGAATAAACATGGTGAGAGTTCAACACGAATGGCCAAAGCTAATGCAGTGTGTTTTAATACTTCAGTGTTACACGAAATGTAAAAAAGCAAGCCTGTTTATTTCCTTCAGTCTCTGAGATAGCTGAATAGTTGATGGCTCTGTTGCTCTTGATTTGTTCCATGTCTGAGGGGGAGAAAAAGAGGGCTAGTTGCCAATCAGATTCCTGTGAGCAGCTGGTATGTCATCAAAGTGGCCTAATGCTGGACTGCACTCAAGACTCATTGATATGGTTGTGTCTAAAAGCTAGGCTGGAGAAGACAAGGGAAGTGGAGTAAGTTGGATTCATTGTCAAAATACTGAGCTTTGTAGTTCTGATGGCATGATTAAGAAAACAAATGCTAACAGAAACCGGAGTCAGCCATATGCAAACATCCAGAAAAGAGAAATATTCAGAGTTTTTGTGACTTTTAAAACGCTGCCGTCATCGAAATAGAGCTTGGGGGTCTATTTCTCCCCCCTACCCTATGTCTGGAGTTGAGGTTGTTTATATGAGAGTGGTAAACACTACAACTGGCCGTATAAACCTAAAGCTACAGCTGTTGAAGGAGCTTCTATGAAATGAACACAATGTGCTCTGTGTCCACTTGAGTTAACAGCTCTTCATCATCTCTTTTGTAAGAGAAAGCCTAGAGAGGACAGTGCTAATGTAAATGTGTAATAACTGTGTATGGTATGTGTTGCTAGAACACCTAGTACATGCAGTGTGGCTCTTGTGTGCAGAAAAGTTTGGAGTTTATAGAAATGCAATAAAAAAACTCAGTTCACTGGAATATGTATTGAAAATGATATGTGTTTCCAATGACAAGCTTAACCCTTTAACATCCACACCAAGAGAGGAAATTTAATTATTATTATTATTATTATTATTATTATTTTATTATTATTATTATTATTATTATTATTATTATTATTATTATTATTATTATTATTATTATTTTGGGCAGCACCCTTGCATCTCTTGAGGTCTTGGGTTCGAGTCCCCATCTGGGTGGAGTTTCCATGTTCTCTTCGTGTCTGTGTGGGTTTCCTCCCACAGTCCAAAAAATGAAGTTCAGGTGAATTGGGTAATCTAAATTGTTTCTGTGTGTGTACCCATCGATGGATTGGCACCCTGTCCTGGGCTTGTCTAGGATAGTCTGTAATGCCCTGCCTGCGCCTGATGAGGGGGGTAGGGGACTAACCGCGACCTTGATCAAGATTAAGTGTATTATTAAAAACAAGCTCTTGTCAAAACATATTGAAAAACAAATTGATTGAGATTTTTATAAAAACTTTTTTTTCTGCAGGAGGCTGGACAGGATCCGCAGGGCTTCATCAGAAGTGCAAAACTCAGGCCATCAAATACCAGTAACACAAACCAGTGTTGAAATCCTGCCCGGTACTCCCCCACCCTGGGACATGGAGCCCCCACCACCCTACGAGACTGTCATAAAAACTACTACATCCCTCAACCAGCTATGATCACTGCTGTGCCCTCATTACCATGTGAGGGTGATGCTAACCAGGATTAATTGCTAGGTGCTAATGCTAAGTAAATAGCCAAAATGTTGCATGTAAGTATTTTTGCATTTTTACTTGCTGAATGAGCACCGTAAGTGACCACTGACAAGGACCATGTTATGTATTCCTCTTCCGTAACATATTATTGGCTTCCTGTTGGCTTATATTGGTATCACCATAGAAAGGAACATGCTAATTTAACCCAACCACTGCAGGAAATTGTGGTCTATGATTGCATTTATGGTAAGGGATCTCAACATGGAACTCTCTAATGTATTAAATGTGTAAGACAACAACAAAAGTAAGGAGTTTGGAGATGCTCAAGTGAGATTTTATCCAGAAGTATTAACTGCTAGAGCTTCTAAAACTCGCAAGAGATTTTATAGTCAATCATTAAGGAAATGCCAACTGACCATGATTTAGAATCTCAAGTACCGGTACACAACTTTTGATCTCTAATGGATAGCAGTTTTAGATGACCAACAAATGTGACCCCGCCTGGGAAAACTCGACCAAAGTCACTGGGTAGCTTTTGAGATATCGTGTTATTCAGCCTATCCATCACATCTGCGACAGAAAAAAGCCGATTGGTTTTATTGCTGTAAATTAAAGATAATAGTCTTAAATATCTATCGTTGCAGATGTTTTTATCACAAAAATAAAAAGCAAAACAAACTCTGTGACCCCTCGAATGTAGAACTACTTGTATCACGGAGGTACACAAGCTTGTTGCGTGTCATTCGGTTCCTGAACTATTTCTCTTCACTGTAGAAATGTGTCTGAGCTCATGTATCCATCCACCAAACGTGAGCAGGTCAGATATCTTCAGCTGATGTAAACAGTGTGACTGTAGCCGGGCTTGTGTTTCAGTATTCATTTCTGGTAGATTTGGATGTTTTGATGAACTTTTAAGCGTTTCTGATGTATTAATGTCTTGTGACACAAACTGAGTTGAGGTTCAGTATGCTTGTCTCAGAAAGTAAGAACTGAAATTTTGTGTGAGGTTTCCTTTATCCGAACTCTCCAAATATGCATATAACTCGTATTTGGGGGGATAATTATTTTCCCAGACATTGTCACAACTTTTTCAAAAATTTGGTATTTTTTATAGATATAAAAGGGAATCGAAGGAGGTTGATTTTTTAACTCATTTTGTGCCTTAAGGCAGTGTAGGAGGAGTGGAACAGTGTGTAGCACAAGGGCACTTGATCTTTGTCCTGGAGACCATCCTGGTTATATCATATCCAACACATCTGAGTCTGATATTATAAGGTCTTTATTACTTGGATCAAGTGGTAGATCTATAGGGTGATAGATATCTAGAACCATGTTTGGACTCCCCTGGTGTAGGTACAGTAATTAGTGGCTAAAAGTGTGAATGAATAAAAATGAACTCTTTCCAGTTTATTACTCTTGTTTGCCAGCCAAAGGAGGAAGTTTTTTTTTTAGCTATTTCTGAGCTACTCTTTGAAAAAGCTTGTTTTAAATGCAAAGTGGTTATAACTCTAAAGCTCTGCTCACTGGTGTCAGTTCATCATTTTAAACTCTTAATATGTAATCACCTCCATTCTGTCTGGCACTAAATTTATTTATTTTTATTTGATTTTCAAATTTATTTTATTCAGGTCTATTTTAGTTATCATTTTATTTTTATTTTATATACTTCTCTCTATTATAATTTTAGTTATTTCTGAAGACCTGTTTTTATTTTTATGTTGTTTTTATTATTCATTTTATTCATTATCTATATTTTTATGCTTTGTTTGCTTATTATTTTTAATATTTTACAATGTTTAAACATTTTAAAATTGTTTTTTATCTTGTTTATAATTATATAGACTTGTCTCTTCATTTGATGTATTACCTCGGTTACATTGTAAATGAGGGACACCCTCAATGTACCCCGAGTTTAAATAAAGGTGATTGAATAACCAAATGGTTGTGGGAGGTGGAAGAAACCAGGCCCACTTCTTCTAGACCTGACATATATTTATGAAGATACTGATCTAGGATCAGATTCCACTCTTATTTACAACGATCTGACTGATAGGAACAGATCGTAGCTCAGCAGTCTTTCAAACTACAAGCATTGGGCAGTTCAGAAATTGGACCAGCAACATGTATAGCAAGTGGTTGGAGAGGTTTCTCATTACAGTCTTACAATTAACTATAAAAGGGATATTTGAAACTGACTCTAGACTAAATTTTTCACCCACTAGCATAGCTTTGACACTGCCTTCTTTACATACTGGCTAGTGCCTTGGGCTATTAATCAGTTTAATAGTGTGTTCACTTTGCCATGGATGTTATTTAAGAACAGTTAATTATATCTTTTCACTTTTTTTTGACAGGTTTATTTTGTGATATGTAAAAAAATTGTGTGTATTGTTACAGAGGCTTATATGGAAGCATACGTGTGTTTCCTACCATGTCAGCTTCACTATTTTCATATAATGTAACTTTTTAAATTATTTTGTTATTTTCCTTTTATTCCCAGCTGTGTTGTCTTTGTTTAAAGCCACCTCCAAATAAAGAACAGTTGAATAAATCAAGAGACTATTTATGTCAATTCGGAGCTCATTGATATTTGGTCACAGTGTAAAGCAGTAGGGGTGTAATCAGTGTTTGACTGGTTGAAATGAGCTGCACGCTGATATTAATGCATGTAGGTCACCAGCAGCCTACTGGGTATAACTGATGAATAATAACTTGGCTGTACGTGATATTAATACGCAGTATTTTATTAATTATTCGCTGCTGCTTTTATTTCATATTAAGCTAAATGTGTTAACCAGGTTTTCACCACATTTTTAATATAATAGAAACACATTCTTGTCCATTTCTGCTTAGAACCAATATGTGTGTATACACAGTAATATAAAAATATTATGATCACCTAGCTAATAGTGCGAATAACCACCACCTTGTTGAATATAGAGGTTGGCTGGTCCACCATGGTGAGTCAATTGCTTTGTAGCACTCACTGGAGGCATCAATGGCCTGTGGGGCACCACTGTTATGCTGTTGGGAGGCACTGTGTGTACAAGAAGACCATTCTCAGTACCTTCACTACAGCAGCTCTAGAACATTCCACAAAGTGGTTTCTGAGACACTACCACCCTTCACCCGGTACCCTGTTATTAGATTAGATTAGATTAAACTTTATTGTCATTGCACATGTCACAAGTACAAAGCAATGAAATGCAGATAGCATCTAACCAGAAGTGCATTAGTAGTGAATTAATACCTATGGTACAGTGTATACAGGTTCAAAAATGAGCTACAGCTGTGAATTAAAGATTGTTACAAATGGATCCAGGTATGTACAGATTATAACACTACGGCTCTAATATACAGATAAGACTATGATACATACGGTATGATAGTTTTTGAGTATGTACAAATTATAATACTGTGGCTATGATATACAGATGACTATGATACAGATGGTATGAAATATGATATAGTTCAGGTATGTACAGATTATAGTATGTATAAACAAACTGTAGCAATGGTACAGTATGAAATAAATATATGTATAATTGTTGCAATAAAGTTATTACAGGATGATATTTATTAACAGTATGTACAGTGTGGTAAGTGAAAAAGTCCAGACCATTTACTTCTGGAGGGGATAGGAATAGAGGGCCAGGGCCTTTGGGGGCAGAGTTCAGCAGTGTGACAGCTGTGGGGAAAAAGCTATTCCTGAACCTTGTGGTTTTTATTCGTAGACTCCTGCAGCGCCTCCCAGAGGGTAGGAGGGTAAACAGTCCATGTGCTGGATGGTAGGAGTCTTTGACAATGTGTTTTGCTCTTCTAAGACAATGCTTCCTGTAGATGTTCTCAATGGTAAGAAGTGAGGCTCCAGGAATGCGCTGGGCAGTTTTCACCACCCTCTGTATCACTTTCCTGTCCGAGACAGAGCAGTTCCCATACCAGACTGTAATACAATTGGTTAAGATGCTCTCTATGGTGCAGCGGTAGAAGTTCACCAGGATGTCTGAGGAGAGGTGATTTTTCCTCAGAGTCCTCAAAAAGAAGAGGTCAGGATGGAGCAGTTGGTTGTCCAGGAGAGGTCCTGTGAGATGTGGATCCCCAGAAATATAAAGCTGGTCACACGCTCCACTGTCACACCGTTGATGTGAATAGGTAGATGAGTACCAGCATTCTTTCTGAAATCCACAATGAGCTCTTTCGTTTTGGATGTGTTGAGCAGCAAATTGTTGTCCTTGCACCACACAGCCAGGTGATCCACCTCCTCCCTGTAGGCTGACTCATCATTGTTCTTGATGAGGCCAATCACCGTGGTGTCGTCTGCGAACTTGATGATGGTGTTGGCGCCATGTTTAGGTCCACAGTCATGGGTCACATTCATTATCATGCCCTTTCATCCAAATCACATCCTTTGCCCATGATGATTGTTTTACATTCTGCTACAACTGACTAGTGTGCTCACTTATTTTATGTATTCATGACGTAAACCCTGTTACATGGGATCTGTGACGTCCTCGGCTGAGTTCATAATATTCTGATATGGATATGCAGTGTATGCCAAATATTTTCCATTTACATAGAAATGCTCCAAAATTACTTGAATTTATATTAAATGTCAAAAACATCTGTGCATTCGTAAAACTTCTGTAAGGCCTATGTCAGTTTTGGAATTTTGGTCAGCGACAATATGCAAATTCTATTGTGCTCATGTAGAGTACGTTATCTACTATATGATGTATGCAATACTGTTCTACCTAAACCAGTGTATACTGACCACCAGTTTAACACTGTTGACATTAATGTATTTCTTAATTATTAGTATTTAAATTTAATTCAAATTAAGGTTAATTTATTTAAATGTATGTACTCCTTGGACTACACAATCAGTTAATAATTGCTAGTGAATCCATGCACCTCACCTTTTGTAACATAAACCCATACTCAAGTAAAAGTCATATTTCAGTTAAATAATGCCCAGGTAGGAGAGTAGTCAAATATATTTAAGTTAAATTGTTAGCATTTTAAATTACAGTGTATGTGAGTAAACAGACCTAGGAACAACTTCTGGCTGTAATAAAACACTTTTTATTAAAGACGGTTAGAAACATTGTTACACAGTACAGATGTAGCCTGGGGAAAGGTTACCTGGTCAAGGCCCATTACTGCTGCAATGATCCAAAAATCTCCCAGTGCACATGCCAATCACGCCTGACCCGCCTACCTGCTCTTACCTTCACCTTCATGGACAGAAAGTCACTGATCCACTGGACATTGTCTGGAACATACAGGAGACAACAGACTCCACACTTAACTTCATGGCAGAGAACAAACCATACCGCTATGGCCTCATCATTCTTGGACTGGTGCTGGTGGCATTAGGTGTCTTCTTGATGGCTGTGGAGGAGCCGCAGGTGTTTGCAACTTTCTGTGCCATGGGGGCACTGATGGTGGTTGTTGGGTCAGTGTGGAGCACATGCCAGTGTTACCCAAAGGTGAGGAAAAAGCAGAGTTATATACTGTACGTAGGTAATGACCAGATATCACATCATATAGTTTGTTGTTTTCATTGTTTTGCACAATCTGTCATTGTGTTACATAGAAGATACATTTAATGAGCAATGATTTGGGAATTTAGCATTTTAGTATATTGCATTTTATATTACATGTAGTGATTTGAACCTTTTTTAAAATAAGAACAGTCATGCTGGCTAGACTGGCTGTGCAAATCAGTTTTTTCTTATTTACCTCACTGGGTTTGTGGGGTTATCTACGCTGTGACCTTTTTGTTAGAGATCTGGTCTTGTGGCCAGAAGGTTGCTGGTTCAATCCCTTGGCTGGTCATGACTGAAGTGCCCTTGAGCAAGGCACTTAACCCCCAAATGCTCCCCAGGCACTAGGGGAAGGGCTGCCCACCACTTCGGGCACATGTTTTCACTGCCTAGTGTGTGTTTCACTGCATGGATGGGTTAAATGCTAGGGCAAATTCCATTGTGTTGCATCTAAATATCTTGTGTGTGAGATGGTAAGCTTATAGGAGAAGGAAAAAACATACATTTAATGTAATTCTCCAGCTTTTGTAATTGCCAATTTCCAATGAATTTTGAGGCTATGAAGTTTTAAATTGACAATATGCTATTAATATGTGATCGTTGCCTTAGTATCTCCTTCCAGTCTATAAATGACGATTGCCTCTCATCACCTCAGCTTTGATCACATCTCCTCAGCTCTACTTCTGCTCTTAACTGCTAATTTTACATAGACTATTGATCAAACATTTTAAGAGTAGCCTGTTTAATGCATGCCAAACTGTGGTGATCACTAGATCACCTGCATTTCACATTCCAGTTGCTAAGAGGGGTGCATCATGCAGCAAAATATTACTAAACTGTAATGAAACAGTCCATCTTCACTGACTATATTCACAAAATCTCACCAGAGTACAGTACTGTGATGTAATTTATCACTATAATGACAAAATATCAACATATTACATAAACTGCATTTCAGCCTTTTTGTTGTGTCCCATAGATCACACTCATACTGCCAAACCAGGAAGTGCTGGAGAGTGCTGAGAAACAGAAGCTGGATGCGGCAGTGGACATCCTACAGGTCAGGTAGGACACAATAACATGAGACTAGCAGAAAACTTGAATAGCTGTGCACAGCTTCCTGTGAATCTTATACCAGTTCATATATTATGCACATATTTTCTGCCAGTTCATAGGCCTAAATACCAAAACAGGACCCCCCGTGGTCTCTGAGAGGTAGAATCTGGGTGGGAAAATGAAAAGAAAGGACATTTAACCTCAATCCTGTGTGCTTCAGAATCTTTTATCACAGAAGACAAGAAGACTTTGACTGTTGTTGTCCGTGTGCATGTGGATGATCTATCAACACTCATTCTCCATCAGTGCTCCAGTCAATCCTTCACTAATGAGGCTCCGCAGTTGGCCAATTGAATCTTGCCAGATGGCAAATACAGTTATATGGTCTATGATGAGATTATATTCACTGGGTTGGAGCTTTAGTCCTGCAGAGAAGTGACACAGAGAGAACTAGACATGATCAGCCACTTGTTGCTGTTGAATCAATGGGATATTAGCTTATGCTTTAGGATATGTCTTTCAACAGCCTTCAGTTCAGTGTCAGCAACTGGGTGCATCATTTTACAGCAACTACAGGTGCAGAAGTAGGCTCTGATTGATTGCAATAACTAACACTTCATCAGTTGTATTCATACTCTTCCCTTGTATCAAATTGATTGCTTCAAATGACTTGTAAGTGTTACAAATGTCTTATATATACACTATGCAGACAAAAGTATAAGAACATCTCCAACTCATCCTAAAAGTATTGCATGGAGCAGAGAACACAGCTCCACCGCTGAATGCTGGGGGCCTTTATACCCCTCTAACCCATGCCTGGCATTAGACATAATGTCAATAAGTTCATATCCAGAGAGCCCTTTTCTTTTGGCAATACTTCTCTACATGGACTACAGAAGCTGTGTGTGTGCATTTGCAGATTTGTCTAACTAAAGTAGCTAAATGCATTTGTTAGAAGGGATGTCTACAAACATTTGGACATATAGTGTAACTACAATGATTATTCAGTCAATATATTTATGTAAATATACAAAATAATGGCACACTATCATGTTGCTGACTTTTTCTTTTCATTAAAGTGGCAGCCTGACAGAACCACTCAAGGCTCCTCTGGCTGATTTCTATGAGGAAGAGGATGGGGAAGAAGATGAAGTCTTTTCCCTGGTCCAGACTAAAAGCAGAGCTCCTGTGCCCACTGTAATGCTCCACAACTCTCCCAGAATGCACCATGAACGCTCCAGCACTCCCGTTGGGGTGACAAAGCCGGGCTCTGACCCTGAGCTATACTACGGAAAAGTGGACGACTCCTGCTACTTCACATCAGAGCTGGACAGTGAATAAACCACTTTAATGAACAGATAAGAGGTTTTAAAGCTAATTTATTGATTCTGTATCATATTGTCACTCAATACATGAATCAGATCAGGTCAGACTTAGTCAATGAATGCGCACTTTTCATCAGATTTACTTCATCAATCCAGTAAATGTAACTAGTTACTACTCATGTCTGCTCAAAGCACATGTCAAGTAGTTCCCTCATGCAGACTTTGATGCATTATGTAAACACTGGTGATGCTGCAAAATGTATTCATATGGAGTCTTTATACAGAATCTAAGCTACAAAAGTTCATTTCAAAGTTAAAGTTTAGCTCCACCCACTCCCACTGAAATGCTTCAGCCAGGACTGCTTGTAGACACCACAATACAAGCAGCCAACTGGAACAGGTGTCATTTACATATCTCATACTTAAAGGCATAGTAACAAAAGTAAACAAAAATCAAAACTAATCTAAAACAAAATAATTCAAGAAAAATTATTTAAAAACTGTTAACGTGTTTACTCATAATAAATACATGAATCCATTAAAAAATATAATACATATTCATAATAAATTGCTCATAATAAATGGGGTTCAAACTCATAATGTCATAAGTGTGGGAAAAATAACATGTTGCCAATATAAAATGCCAATAAAAAATATTGTGAAAAAGTTAATTATTCATAATTTATTCCAAAAACGATCTGATTTTATATTAATTACACATTTCAAGACTTTTTTGCTTTACTGTTGATCAGTTTTGGCTTATAGCTCATGAACATCAGAAATCCAGAATCTCAAATGATCAGAATATTTCATTTGGAGATTTAAATGACTATCCAAACAGTATCAACATTAAAGTATGTCACTGCATGTGCAATGTATATAAAGTATGTCACAGTTTACCTTTTCGTATTAAATTCTGAAGCTTTTTTATGATATTATGATATGATACAGATTTGTAGAGATGCACTTGTTGAGATAGGGGCCCTTTACTTTACCTTTACTTATGATTGATGTAATTAATGTAGACACTGCTGTACTTTTCCAGACTCAGTGAAGTCAAAACAGTGCACTGGGTGGATTATGCACTGGATTAGACAGACACACACACTCTCTCACACACACAACTGACCTTGGTTCACATTTCCATGGAGACAGGAGAGCAGTGAATGTGTGTGTGTGTGTGTGTGTGTGTGTGTGTGTGTGTGTGTGTGACAGAGAGAGAGAGAGAGAGAGAGAGAGAGAGAGAGAGCTGTGGTCCTTAAGCTCACTTTATGAATGTCTTTTTGTACTGTAATCAGCAGCCACAGTCTAACAGCAGGTGTCAGTGAATTTCCAATCAACAAAACCTCAATCAAATGAGCTGCAGAGGACACACTGTAAAATTAGCAGTGCAGAGACTAAAACAGTAATATCTCCATAGAATAATGTCCCAGTAACTGATATGTGCAAAGACTGTTGCTAGTGCTGGGCAGCTTTCAGGTCAGGTTGTGCATGAACCAGTTCACAAACATGTCCTTATGGAGTATTACAGCACTGATGTGAAAAGAACCAGAGTGACATGCTGCTGTATAAACACACAGGGTTTACTTTGAGTCACTGCTGTGACCGATTACACTGCCCATCTAACCACACTCATCACCCTTAGCAACCCATCCACCACTGGAAGCTGCAACTCAGTGAAATCTAATCACTCAGACACAGGTGTAGTGGATTTGCTTATGACATTATCCAAATACACCTCACACAGCAGCTTTTCTCAATGTAATATATATGTTGTACTGAAACAGCACCAGCTGAAATGCCCTCACCCACTGCCCTTGGTTTCAGTACATTCTATTTGTATTAAATCTTAAAGTAGTGCAGTTTAATTATATCTGCTTTAATGCAAGAATTTCAACACAATAATTATGTAATGACTGCATCAAACCACCAGGGGGCAGGACTCAACCAAATCTCATAGCTCTCATTCACAGCTCAGACCATGCAAGCCAATTATGGACCAAAACATCCTTTTTTATTATTTATTTATTTTATATCGTTTATATAATATGATTTATACACACTACCAGTCACAAGTTTTAGAACACCAATGTTTCCAGTTTTGTATATAAAATGAGTTTATTGTCTCATTGCACTCTGAAATGAAAGCACAGGAGTTAAATAAGAACTCATGGAATCAATTTATAAACTAAAATGTATCTAAACTTTGGACACAAAGCAGCACCTTTGTCAGATATAACAGCTGAACACACTCGTGACATTCTTTCTACAACAGACATCAAATACTCTTCCGACAGTTCTTCACAAATCTGCTGCAGAACATCACATAAATGTTGGCTCTTGTAGGTTTGCTTTGTTTTTCACTTTATCCCAAATCAGCTGGATGGGGTTTAAGTCTGGAGACTGTGCTCCACTCCATGTTTTCAAGATGACCATCTTGTTGTTTGTTCCTGAGGTAGTTCTGGCAGAGCTTGGACTTATGTTTTGGGTCATTATCTTGCTGTAAGATGAACCCCTGTCCAAGTAGGTGCATACCAAGGAATTTCACACTGTCCATGTGATCTACGGCTTCCCCAAATATGTGGAGAGGGAGGTGGTCTGGCTTCTTTGTTTTCCTGAAGTCCATATTGATCTCCTTTGTCTTGGAGGTGTTAAATGCTTAACTGGTTTTACACAATTCACTTAAACTTTTTAGCTTATTTCTATAGGCACTCTCATCGCTGTCTAAAACAAAGCCCACTATTGTAGTATCCTCTGCAAACTTTATGATACTGTTTGGTGGGTGGGTCAGTCTGTCCAGTTAAATCTTTATATCTACAAGGTGGACCAACCAAGTAGGTATATCTAATATAGTGGACAGTGAGTGCACACAGTGTTTAAACACTACAGCAGATCTACTGTATCTGATCCACTCATACTAGCACAACACTCTAACACACCACCACCACCACATCAGTATCACTGCAGTGCTGAGAATGGCCTTCCACCTAGATTATACACACCACCCAAATAATACCTGCATCATAGTAATCCTGACCCCTGAAGGAAACAGATACAGTATGTAATTGTAGAAATACAAAGTGCACCTATATGGTCAGTGGAGCTGAGCATGAGTGTAGAGAAAAGTTTTAATGTTATGGCTGATCAATATGCATATTTATAAAATGTATTAAATATTTTTTTATTTATATTTATTTGCCTCCAACTAACTAATGAAAAAGCAATAAAGTCTGTATGTTACACTGATATTAAAAGAGTTATCTCAAATAATTGTGATCAGGTGATTATGTAACAACTGTGATAGGACTATCTACAGTAATAATATAGACAGTGCTTTACAACACTTGTGTAACACTTATTGTATAATATTAATCTATATTCTCCTGTAGTACTGTAGAAGTATCCAGTAGCCTATACTTTTAAAAACCTTTAACATCTGTGCAATAAATTAGAATAACTTATTTTAGTATATTACTATTATTATTCCAAAAATTAGAATATATTTTGAAAATGAAAAGTTAAACTCATATATTTTATACTCATATTAGACATATTTCAACCATTTTATAATGTTGATACTGTTTGACATACAACTTCAAATGAAATATTCTAATAATTTGAAATTCTGGATTTATAATTTTCATTAGATATAAGCCATACTGATCAACACCAAAACAAAGAAATGCATGAAATACATGTAAAACTGTAAAATAAATAAATAAATAAATAAAGCCAAATTACAACAAGATACAGGTGTAAAATACAGTGCTACTGTGAATAGCAAGGCTTTGTTCATAGTATTACTGTATATTGTTGACATATGACAATAGTAAAGCATTTTCCCAGTACAATGCAGTATTTTCTCAAAACTTTATTCAGCCCCACAAAAGCTTAGATGCCTCTGTTGTCAAAAGTCATCAGGATTGCTCTTTTGCTGTGTGTGGAACTGTGGATTGATTAACTAGCTAGAGAAACACACAGCTACGTTTTAGCTATGAGAATATGAGAGCTGGCTAGTTTGCTAATGCTAATCCTTGTGTAGTAACAACAAATGTCTGTAACTTTTATTCTCCTGTGGTTCATCATTAAGTTTGATTACATGTTTAAAGTGTTATTGATAAATAGAAAAAAAAACATCACAAACATTAGCTAAGAAACTACATTTTTAGCTATCCTTGCTAATGTTAGCAGCTTGATTATGTAAGTTGAGTAGCCTGCTTGGTAGTTTGCAAGCAAATGCTAATCCTGATTTTTTTACTGACTTTTCACAATTTAAAATTACAGTATAATTACAGTATTTTCAGCATCACCCAAACATATTTCATTACTTTAAAAGGCCTGGTCAAAATTATTTTTTACCATAAAGCCAAAGGGATGTGTTGTTGCCTTTGTTTTAATTTGTATTGGAGTTAGTAATGATTAGTAGATCAAATATCTTCTAAAAATCACACAAGCACAAAAGCGTCTTAAAACGTTAAAATATATTGCTGATGCTACACAACTACATATATTTTACTGTAAATGCTGTTAAATAACAGTAGATGTACTGTAAAACAACTGTAAAAAGCTGGTTTCTGATGCCAGTATTTTACTATTTACAGTGTTGTTTTACAGTGCACTTTAATTGTAATGAATATAGCATATACCAGGGGTCGGAAACCCGCGGCTCCAGAGCCGCATGTGGCTCATTCATCCTTACGCTGCGGCTCCGTGTGGATTGGGGAAAAAAATTATAAGTATTTAATTGAAGTTGTATTTATTTGTTTTCCTTCTTTTTTATTGTAGTGGTTCTAAATTGGAAGATTATTGTGAGCTTGAAATATTAAAATAAAATATATATTTGTACGTATTTTTCGGCGTCAGACTCGCCGAAAGCCAGTATATGATGAAAGTGATGTCCTACGGCCCTGATTTAGAGGTTCAGGTCGCATTAACTATGGAGTAAGATCACTGTTAAAATTCACACAAGCACAAACTAAATCGTACACGTATGTATAAGACTTATATTATTACGGGTACGTTTTGAAATATTATGTTTTCTTACTTACGAATACGATTGAAAAGTGAACAAACACTCGCAAATACGTCACCGCGCTTCTAGGCCAAACGCATCGAGCGGATGAACAATCGATTCGACACGCGTATGTGTGATGGTGGTTAGCATCCTAGGCCACACTCAATAGAACGCGTCATATCTAAATATGAACATGAAATACACTAACGAGGAAGACGGATGTTGAAGAAGAGAAAATAAGAAAAGTAGCCTGTGTTTTACTTCTTTACTCCAAGCTACACACAATTTCCCTGCACTCACTGACAGCCTTCATGCAGCTTTTCAGCAGCTTTCAGTCCAGAATAGTGGCCGCGGCTCCGCAGCGCCATCTACAGACTGTTACCCACATTACAACGGAGTTTCACCTCTTAACTAAAGCGTAACTCTCTACTACTTAACAATATACATTGCCATGGTAATATTAAATAAATTAAATAATATTAAATAAAATAAATTAAATAAAGACATAATATCTTTTAATCAAATATATTAAATAAGTCTGCAGAGAGGCAGATTAAAGCCGTTGCATCCATCAGCTGTAAACAGCAGTGGTTCACACGTGCAAATCGATTTTTCATCCACTCAATGCATTTGGCCTAGAAGTCCAATGATGCATTTTTGTCAGCGTTTGCTCACTTTTCAATCGTATTCGTAAGAAAATGTAACTATAATAATTTAAGTCGTATGCATACGTGTACGGTTTTATTCGTGGGTGTGTGAATTTTTGACAGTGATCTTACTCCATAAAAATGTATAAAGGATGATGGTAAGAGTTCTAAATGTTCTAAATATGTTCATTACATCAATACAATTTCATTTTCTCTGTAGCACTTCATGGATTTCATAAGCAACACACTATAGTTGTTATACAAAGTGTAACGGTAAAACAATATATATATATATAATTATCTTCATTTTAGATGTCAAAAAGCATTTGCGGCTCCCAGTGTTTTCTGTTCTGTGGAAATCGGTCCAAATGGCTCTTTGAGTGCTAAAGGTTGGCGACCCCTGGCATATACAGTATACCTTTTTGATTGAAATTACGAACATTAACTTTTTCATGATTGTATTATTTTACATGTGTACAGAATGTTATTACATTACTACAGCTATAAACAGATCTACATCACTGACCAAATTTAGACAATATTTAATATTCAAAAGTTCATACATAGTGTTAAAGCTTCAGGTAAGTTCAGAACATGAGCTGGAAGGAGTGAACTTCCCTCCTGGCGGGGTTTGTCTGTGTAACCTGACTCCCGGCTGAAGGTGAGTTTATATAGGCAGAGATGGTTCGATCAGAACGCGATGGCGTGAGCCGTGAACACGTCATGACCCCGCCTTCCAGGAGAGAGCCAATCAGAGAGTTAAATCAGTCCTCGCACCAGTTACCCTAACCAGGCACCAGACTTCAAACTCGCACTGCCTCTCTGTACTGATCTGAGCCGGGCTGACTGACTAAGGCTGTGCTCTGCGGAGGATGATGATGCGCCTTTGCTGCGGTTTACTGCTGTTTGCGGCGGTGCTCGTGTCTGCCCATGAGGAAGACTACATTGAGGATGAAGAGATGATCCTGTCTCTAATCCGCAAAGACGATTCCCAACCTGAGCTCGAGTCCGGACCCACGGCTCAGTTCCACAGGTGCACCAAGGTAAGAATACAGCTATTGAGGAAAGTAAACAAGCACTGCTTTCTTGTGCTATGGAGCACACTTGCTTGTGTTTGGTGATCACGTGATAAGTATCTTTCAGAGAGAGATACACACACTATTATGTTATTAAATTATATTACTATTAAGATTATTATTATATACTATTTATAGACATGTGATTGAGTAAAATGATCATCCAACAAGATAACCAAATTGAGGCAGCATGGGAGTTAGTAATGGTGTTTTGGAGAGCCTATCACGTGGTATGAATTATATATGTATATATACATATGCTATTATTCTTACTAGCATTGCTATAATATTATTAAATACTATTTATAAGTATGTGTTTGATAAAACAGTTGTATTTTGTTTATAGTCTATTTCAGTACACTGGCTATAAATGCTATCAAAGTTACCTGCCTATAGGTGGAAGACCACGTGCGTCAGTACTGAACTCCACGTGCGCTCTGAAGCGCGCGCGCTCGCCCCGTCCTTTCTCGATCTTCTCCCGGGTACCTGTTTCTCTCTCTCTCTCTCTCTCTCTCCAGGCAGCGTGGCGCGTGCCCGGTCACTATATCGTGGTGCTGCGGAATGGCACTCACGAGAACCAGGTGGAGCGCACGGCGCGCGCGCTGCGGGCCAGAGCGGCGAGGCGCGGCTACTTGATCGAAATCACGCGCACATACTCCGGAGCTGTGAGCGGGTTCCTGGTCAAGATGAGCAGCGACGTCGTGCACATGGTAACCAGCCTGACAGATAATGATGCTTTAAGCTATATTTAGTTTCACGAACGTTTCAAGCAACCAGCATCGCTTGAAAGTTGCTGAGAGTAAAGTCTACACTGAGAGATCTGTATGATTTAAGGAGGAAAGGTAATGTGTTCACTAAAGCTTCAGTGTGATTGTGTGTGTGTGTGTGTGTGTGTGTGTGTGTGTGTGTGTGTGTGTGTGTGTGTGTGTGTGTGGTGTGCAGGCACTGAAGTTGCCTCATGTGGACTACATCGAGGAGGACTCCACTGTGTTTGCGCAAAGCATCCCCTGGAACCTAGAGCGCATCGTCCAAACAAAGCACGAGAGCGGAAAATACACACCACCCAGTGAGAACACACACACAGACACACACGTTTGGTTTTGTGAAATGTGGGGACATAACACCTTAAAACCTTAACCTCAAAACACATCATACAGCAGTAAAAAAGAAGAGAATATTAAAGACTGTATCTGAAAACAGCTCAAAACTGGAAATATCCAAGTTAATTGAACATAGTAAAGAAGTTTCTGTAGAATAGTGAAGGTGGGTGGAAGAAATATGTGGAACTCATGTTTCAAAAATGTAAAGCTCAGGATCTCAGAAGAACAAACACTGTTGTCAACCAGCAAGAAAATATTTGAAGCCTGTGGACTGGGAGAAATAAAGAAAACAACTTTTTAAATGATATAGCAAAAGTGTCAAAGATAGAAACAATGAACAATAACAGAGACATGAGGATAAAATGGGCTATAAGACACATGAAGACTAATTTCTCAAAGGTAATACTGTCTCTAGGAGTTCCATACATTAGATGGACCAGATGGGTGGGCTAGTGGCTGGTTTGTGAATGGTTATTCTGCTCCAGTGTGACTCCGGAGTCAGTGGTGGTGTCATATTTTAGGCTTGTATCAAAAATTATGAACTTATTTGCCTTTTTCTTGTGCAAGAAGGAGTGAAACTGAACTCAAAATGGTACTGCACATTCTTGGCGCAACAGCTCTTGCCATGGTGAAAGGGTCATAGTGCAAGACTAAGGAAACACTGTTCATGCAAGATAATGTCCCGTCTTATGCTTCCCACTATGCTGAATGGCTAAAAAAATGGGTTTGCTGATGACTAAATTATCGAGTGACCTGGTTCCTCACCCAACCAAAACCCGATTTAAATTTATTCTGGTGGACATCAGTACCAGTCCGTTATCAGCAAAGACACAAACTGCCACAAAAGAAACAAACCTTTTAATTTACTTGTTGAACTGTATATACTTGAGCATGTTTGAAATGTACAGTACCAGTCAAAAGTTTGGACACACCTTCTGGACGTTCAGTGGTTTTTCATTATTTAAAAATGTTCTGGAATGTAGATTAATACTAAAGTCATCCAAACTGTGAAGAAATACATGTGAAATTATTTAGTAAACAAAACAGTGTTAAACAGACCAGAATATGTTTATATGTTACATTCTTCACAGTAGGCACCTCTTGCTTAGATGGCAGCTTTCTTGGCATTTTCTCAGTCAGCTTTATGAGGTA
>BRDA01005863.1:8070-20075 GCA_036984385.1 Crenuchus spilurus | reverse complement strand
TTTGGAGATGATGTTTTGGGTTGTTTTTTTCTCTGGTTAGTGATGAAGATGAGATGTTTGGAGATGATGTTTTGGGTTGTTCTTTTCTCTGGTTAATGATGAAGATGAGATGTTTGGAGATGATGTTTTGGGTTGTTCTTTTCTCTGCTTAGTGATGAAGATGAGATGTTTGGAGATGATGTTTTGGATTGTTTATTTCTCTGGTTAGTGATGAAGATGATTTGTTTGGAGATGATGTTTTGGGTTGTTCTTTTCTCTGGTTAGTGATGAAGATGAGATGTTTGGAGATCATGCTTTGTGTTCTCTGGTTAATTATGAAGATGAGATGTTTGGAGATGATGTTTTGGGTTGTTCTTTTCTCTGGTTAGTGATGAAGATGAGATGCTTGGTGATGACGTTTGGCATTTTGCAGGTTTTTCTCTGGTTGCTGATGAAGTTGAGATGTTTGGAGAGCTGGTGTTGAGTCAGTTCTGCAAGCTCAGCTGAGTTAAAGCTGCTGATGAAGTGTAAACGTTCTCAGTCAGGCAGTATGTAGTAATTGTGTACACTGGTCCCCTAAATTAAGGATTTGCTCTGCTGATGTAAAGCGTCACTGTTCACGCAGGCCTAGCATAAGCTGAGTGTGGGATGTTCCTCACTTTTGAGCAGATATAAGAGCTCTGAATGAGCCCTCGTTCCTTCTGTGGTGAGGAAAGTGAATTTTTAGTGAGTATCAGGATGCTGTGTGTAGGAGTTATATTTGGGATGGTGCTCCAGGTCTGGACGCTCCCTCTGCAGGTCAGTTAAGGTGGACATTACTGTCTTCACACAATTAACTCATTATTATCCTAAATGTCATGCGTTCTTTAAAAAAAGGGTTCTTCAAGAGTTCTTTATTATTAAGTGCCATCAAATCTGTGCTGATTTGTAGTGACCATATGGACACTGTTTCTCCTGAACATCAGTCTAAATCTAATCATTTTTGAGGATGTTGTAAGCTTATTATAAGACTATTTATCACTTATAACCTTATAAGTTCTTTTATTTTGTAAAATGATTTCACTGTATTGGCAGTACAGTATTGGGATGCCTTCTCATTCACTGTGTTAAAATAGTTTATCCTGCTGAATGCTTTCATTAGGAGGGATGAAGTGATTTCACAAAATGAAGTGATTAAAAAATAATATTACTTTAAATAATTATAAAGGCGTGTTTTGATTATTTGCCAAAAGAGTGAGATCATTTTTACTTAATATTTTAACATTTAAAAGTAATAAAAATGTTTTTAAATACTTAAAAAATCTAAAAATAATAATTTTACAGTGTTCTCATAATAATACATATCAGAGATTTAGATCACAGTGTATTAAAAGTGCTGTTTATATACAGAACCTTTAATAACATATCAGTGGTTAAAGACTGCTTGACTCTCTAGGATGGAAAAGACTGGTTCTGTAAGGACCCAGTAAAGGATTGTGCTGCTGTTATAGAACATTTGTAGGTACTCTGTATTGATGAGAACATGACACAGAGCTGACGTTTGGGTTTTTATTTCACGTCTGATTCATTGTCATATTTTTGGTCACAGTCAGATTTGAATGATTTGGTTGAGAACGTTTTTGAAAGTAATAAAATGTGCTTTGAACTGATCATGTTAACATTTAAAAACATTTGTGAATGTTCTAACAGAATTCTTCAGCAGTTAATGACGTAAAGATGAGGACCAAAAGAGAATATTCAGGTAATGTAAAGAGCACGCCCACTGATTTTTAAAATTCACGTCTTTGAGATTGTAGAAGATACTACTGACTCTGTACGAGAGAGATTTTGATGAATGGGACATTAGGAAGGTCAGTGGGTGCGCAGCACAGACATAAGTGCTGGAGGGAGGCAGGACAGAGGCACACAAAGCATTTGTGCTTAGGGCACCAACATACCTAATACTGTTCCTGCTCCGGACCAGCAGGAAAACCGGAGGAGAGGGGTGAACAGCGCACCTGCTACATAAAACATCCACAGCTGAAGTGCACTTGAGTAATACACCTAAATCCCAACTGCTCCCCGGGTGCCACAGCTAATATAACTACCCACTGTTCTGAGCATGTGTGTGTCCACTGCACTCCTATGTGTGTATCACAGTAGTGAACCAGCTGACCCTACAACAGTGATGATAGTAACGAGACGTGACAATCCTCTACAGCAAGAACATATCCATTTTATTTACTCTCCAATCCCACCCACGCACCTACACGGGTCTTAGTTATGAGTTATATGTGGAATGATGATGAGGATCAAATGGGGATTAATCTAAAATAAATCTTTTTTTTAGTAACACTGTATTTATATGATATTTTTCTGCAGAGGAGTTTCTGTCTCCAGATGAAATGAACCCTATGGACAGGATCCTTGAGGCTAACCGCAGTAAGTTTACAATAAACAAACACCTAACGAATGTGTAACAGTGTATGATGGCGTAACGGTGTAAGACTGTGTAATGGTGTGTTTTGGAGGACTGGGTGTGACAGGGTACTCATTCCGGGAGGGGGATATAGCCACCTCCGGCCCGAGGAGCACCATCACCTGCCCAGGACAGACCTGCAAGTGGCCAAAGTCAGTGGATGGATTTGTTTATGTGCCTTATACACTGTCTCTGCTCTACGGTGAGTGAACACAGCATTAAAATAACTGAGCTTACAGGTGCACTCTCAGACTGTAGTCTTTCTGCTTCTCTGTGTACTCTGTTCACCCTGTTCTTTAACAATCAGGACCCAGACAAAGCAGGTATTTGGGTGATGAGCACTGCAGTGACACTGATGTGGTGGTGGTGTGTTAGTGTGTGTTAGAGTGGATCAGACACAGAAGAGTCGTTGGAGACCTCAGTGTCACTACTGGAGTGAAAATATTTTAGCAACCAGCCAACAGTGTCCTGTGAGCACCACTGAATGATTACAGGACCAGCACAAACTGTGCTGAGCTGCTGTCTCTGAATTTACATCTACAAGGTGGACCAGAAATGTAGGCGTGTCTAATAGAGTGGACAATGAGTGGACAGTGTCAATGCAGTGCTGAGAATGACCCACCAAATATTACCTGCCCTTAGTGGTCCTGTGGAGCTCCTGATCATTGAAGAACAGGCTGAAAGGAGGCTAATAATGTATACAGAGAAACCCATAAACTAAAGTCTGTAATAAACAGGATAATGTACCTCCTCCTACAATGTTTATAACATTACACTCTGAAGTTATAAATATGTTACTGAAAGTTCTGCTGTAACTGTCCATCCTTATGGCACAAAAAGTGAATAGACAAAAGTAGATTCATGCTAACACAATATATGATGTTCCATTGACTGGCTAATTCAAATTAGCATTATGGTAAGGAGGAAACCCTGATGAAGAAATACGGCTTAGAAGTGATTTTTTCTGATTTAGTAATTATTTTATTCTTAAGAAGTTATTATTACTACTAAAAATGTTTGAAAAACTTGGAGAACATTATAAGATTTTTTGTTACTCACAAAATTTGAAGTAAATCAGTATCTGTTACACAACCACGTTGGAGACAATGTGGAGCAACAAATGTAAACCATTCACATATCTTTTGGCTTTGTCCCAACCTTCTATGATTCTGGGAAAGTGTTCATGTGGTTATTGTTAAAATTTGGGGCTACGTTTTTCCTAATTCATGTAATGTTATATATTTTGGTTTGTTGTCAGGAAGCACTGTATTAAAACAAAATCAATGCATGTTTAAACGTTTACTAGCAGCTTGTAAATAAAAACTAGCACAAGGAAACTGTATAAACCACTTTCACCAACACTAGATGAATGGTTGAAGATTGTAAATGGAATATATGACCTGGAACAATTGATTTACAAGAAAAAAGAAAGAAAAACAATGCAAAAAATGAACAAAATGGACCTTGTTTAGTCACAATGACAGAAAGAGGACTTAAAAGCTGATGTTACTCAACCAAATAACCATGAAAGAGTAACCCAGAAATGTTTTCCCTTTCCTCTTTTCTTTTTTCTTAAAATTTTCCTGTTTTGTTTTTATTGCTGTTTGTATTTTTGAAAAAAAAAGAAACATTTTTTATTCTTTTTTAACTTTTTTATACTTTTTAAAGAACTTCTGAACATCTTCATAGTTTGTGAATCTGCAACCATGGTAAAGAAACAGTAGCAGAAATACATCAGACACATCTGACTGATTGGGGAAAAGGGGGCAATTAATAAATTAGATTTTTTTACTGAACTGAAATATTTCTTTCCACTACAGACACCATGGACAGGATCACTATAGAGATGGGGATGCTGGACATCTCCTCCAGAACATGTGTGAAGTTTGTTCCACGCACACACCAAGCTAACTTCCTGGACATCCAGCCTAAATTTGGGTGAGTTTCATCATTTCTCACTGTCCACCCAAACAGCAGAAGAAGAACATTAAAAAAATCTGATCTGAGACAGTTACTGTCCCAGTACGTGCACTGTTCACTATATATATATAGTTTAATAATTTGGGATTCTACCATTTTGTAGTGGTCTATCCCAGAATCATGCCACAGTACACCAAAATAAGTCATATACAACCGAGGTACCCTAGTGGACAGCAGATCCCATGTAGGGTATAGTGATAAGCGGACCGATCCAGACACGGCTGAAGAGTCTGCAAACTCAGAGATCAAATATATACAACACATTTACACCATGATCAACAAACCGCTTCATACCACTATCTGTAATCAGAGTCAGAATTTAAATCAGTCAGAGGCAGAATCTGAATCTGAGTCAGAGTTAGAATCTGATTCAGTCAGAAACAAATGTCCTTTTGCTAAGATAAATGTTATCTAGTACACTGTACTGAACCAGTAACACTCTGATAAAGTTATCACTATTATATATACAGTATATATGTGTCTGTATTTACAGTATTATATATTTTTAATATATTAAATAGTACAATATATTTATATGTACAGTAATAAGTCTCTATAATGCACTGTGTCCTGTGTTGTTCAGATGCTGGTCATTTTTGGGCATGGTGGGTGGGGTCCAGGCCCTGTCCCTGCAGACCCCTGGCTGTATGTGGTCTGGTGTGGCATCTCATGAGCTGATGCACGCTCTGGGCTTTGTCCATGAACAGTCTCGCTCTGACCGAGATCAGTACGTCACCATCCTGTGGGACAACATCATTGAGGGTCAGTCAGACAATGTATACTAAAGATACTGAATAATTCATAGTGGATGTAGAATAATTCATAGTGGATACTGAATAAATCATAGTGGATAATGAATAATTAAAAGTGCCTATTGAATAATTCATAATGAATACTGAATAATTCACAGTGGATACTGAATAATTAACAGTCGATACTGAATAGTTAATAGTGGATAAATAATCATTAATAGTGCCTATTGAATAATTCATAATGAATACTGAATAATTAATAGTGGATACTGAATAATTCACAGTGGATACTGAATAGTTAATAGTGCATATTGAATAATTCATAATTAATACTGAATAATTCATAGTAGATTCTGAATAATTCATAGTGGATAATTAATAATTCATAATGCACATTGAATCATTAATAATGAATTCTGAATAATTCATAGTAGATTCTGAATAATTCATAGTGGATAATTAATAATTCATAGTGCACATTGAATCATTAATAATGAATTCTGAATAATTAATAGTGGATACTGAATAATTCACAGTGGATACTGAATAGTTAATAGTGCATATTGAATAATTCATAATGAATACTGAATAATTCATAGTAGATTCTGAATAATTCATAGTAGATATTGATTAATTCATAGTGGATTCTAAATAAGTCATATATATATATATCTGAGTGTGTGTGTGTGTGTGTGTGTGTTTAATGTTCTGTCTCGGTTCTCTTTAGGCCAACAACATAACTTCAGGAAGTATCAGACGAATAATCTGAACACTGTGTATGATTACTCCTCAGTGATGCACTACGGCAGGTAAGCTCAGACAATCATCAAACATCTTAAAGAGAATATTACTCAGATCCTCAGTCCTGATCCTCTCTCAGAACCTATCGAACCTACAGAACCTACAGAAACCCAAACACATAGAAAGACACAGAGCTGTTAGATCAAAGGGAAAAAGAAAAAAGGAAATAACAAGGATGTTAAGTATGTTATGATGGTAGACACTGTGCTTGTGCAGGTTTGGGGTCTGTAGACCAATCAGGGCATAGACAGGAGTCATATCAGTAGCCACACCTGCTGGACTGGAGTTAGTTTAGTCCAGCTGTGTTATCATCTGCATGTAGTTGTTTCTTGCTCATCACTGACACCACAGGATTGTAATAAAAGACTGAAAATCAAAAACTCATCGATTTTAATTTAATGAATGACTCAGCTGACACTATGGCTCGTGGATCATGAGTTTGAATGCCGGGTCATGTTGCTTAGCCATCATTGGCCCTGAGAGAGCAACAAATTTTGTGCTCTCCAATGTCTCTCTTGCACTGTGACTCTGGTAAGCTCAGGTGTCTGTTAGCTGATGTGTCGGAGCTGGGGACCGTGTCTGAAGCATTAGAAGTGAATGGGTGTGTTCATTGGCATTATGAAATTGGGTTAAAAAGAGTTCAGATCTTCTGTATTTACTTCTGGTACAGGTACGCTTTCTCAGAGGAGGGATTACCTACCATCATCCCTAAACCTGACCCCAACATTCCTATTGGTCAGAGAGATGGACCGAGTCCACTGGACATTCACAAAATAAACCTCTTATATAACTGCGGTGAGTATATAATTATATATTATATTTATTGCACATAAAGTGACATATTCCAAGCTTTTGTTGTTTTAATGTTGATACTGTTTGAATAGTAATTTACTCAGCAAACCTCTTTAAACTCATTATTTGCAACATTGTAACTTCAAACAGATTGTGTCTTCTAAAAGAGCTCAATGCTGTGGATCATCTGAACGTGTGATTCATGTGAATTTCATTCTTTTTTGTCCACTAGGAGGCCTTCTGTGACCGGACCACTACGATAATGTTAAGGATGATATTACAGGTTCCAGATTGTTCTCGTATAAAACTCCACAACATTAAATAGCTTAGCACAAAGGCAATTATGTGTATATGCAAATCAGATAAGACTGGCATGTTGTACTTTAGTTAATGTTTAAAACTGTTAAAACCATGTATGAAGAATTTTGCTTTAAATATGTAGATAAAAAGGGCTCTGTGCAATTCTGTCATTCCTTTAAATCTTGTGTAGTCTTATTGTTCTGCTGTAAATGTAATAAAATTGCTGTGACAGTCATGTGCTTTTATCTTATTGACTGAGTTTATTGATATGAATCTTAAAGTTGGAAAATGTCCATTTAAAGGTCCATTTAGATCTGTTTACATGCAATATCCCTCACAGTACAAATACATTACAAATATAAACATGACAACAACATAAATTTAACAGCACATTCATTAAAATTTCTGCAAAACTGCAAACACAAACTGGATTAGTGTGTAGCTGGTGTGTAATTATTGTATAGCATGTAGTTAGTTTGTACTTTTGTTCTGTTAGTGTGTAGTTTGTGTGTAGTGTTGTGCTGTGTTAGTGTGTAATTATTGTGTAGTTAGTGTGTAGTTTTTGTAGTGTTAATGTTTAGGTGGTGTGTAGTTTTGTGCTGTGTTAGTGTGTAATGAAAAACAACAATAAATACATAAGCCAAAAAAAAAAAAAAAAAACTATGCAAGAATTTGAAAGACAGGAAACAAACACACAGCAGCAACAACAACAACAACAACAACAACAACAACAACAACAACAACAACAACAACAAATAAGCTAAGACTCTGAGCTTTTTCTCAGATTTTTTGGGGAAAAAAACTAATAAATAAATATATAATACGTGTGTATTTTTTGAGAAGAGCACTATGACATTAGAATGTATGAATAATAATAACAGACATTTTATAGATTGATTAGAAACGAATTATTAGTATTAAAAATATGTAATAGATTTAAAACTGATTATTTGTATTATAAATATGTAATAGACTAGGAATAGACAGTCTGTTCTGCGCATGTTCTCCTCCGTACTATAGGGGGCGCTGTTCGGATTGGCTCAGAAAGTTTTCGCGCTTTCTTCTTTCAAAATAAAAGTCCCACAACAGCTTTAACTCTGCAGACTAAACTTACAGGGAAAGATTAATAAACAGCCGACTGATGGATTAATAAATATTAATTGTTAGATTAATAATGAAGCGGCTTATTAAAGTAGATAATGAATTTAACGGTAAGTTTGGAGACTCTGAGGTAAAAGCTCTCCGTTACTCCAGCTGCCTGTTGCTGTAAACTAGCCGAGCTGCTAACTTCATGATAATATTTTTGTATATTTTATGCTGCTATGTTAATAACATAGTTATTGTTTATATATTTGTACTTTATGCTGCTATGTTAATAATGTTGATATTGTTTGTATATGTAGTGTTTTTGCTGCTAAGTTATTCATATTGTTTGTATATTATTATTTTATGCTGCTAAGTGAATAATATTGTTATTGTTTGTGTATTTTAGACTGTTCATGCAGGATTTGGCTGGAGGAGTTTCTACAGGATTCTAAGTAAGATCCTGTACTTCAGTATTTTAAACAGTGTTACAGACAAACAGAAATAAGGCATCACTTCTAAATTATAGGATATTTAAACTGCCAGAATGTTCTAGGAAATACTCTTTATTGTCCTGACAAGGTGAACAGGTTATCCAATATTGCTGGGTTTCCAGTAATGTACTTTAATGTACTTTAATGTGTACTGAAGTACAACAGTGAGTAAATTAATGGAATTTTTCCATTTCTGTTTTAGTCAATAATATTTAGTATCTAATTTGGGGTTAGTTTGACTATGACCAAATATAATATTTAAAAAATATATATAATTTTTAAATCATTTGTTTAACTGGGTTATCTTTATCTACTTTTAGGACTAAAATCTGATGATGTTTTAGGCCATATTTATACAGAAATATAGAACATTCTATAGGGTTCACAAACTTTCAAGCACCAATGTATGTATACTGGACTAATACTAATGTATTTTGTTTTGTTGTTATTTGTAACAGTTGATGTTTGAAGATGGAGTCTGAGTTGCTGATTGGCTGGGAGGAGGAGAGGGCGGAACTGAGGGCAGAAATGTCACATCTGGAGGAGGAGCTTGCGGAAAGTCGGGCAGAGAGGGAGGAGCTTCAGTCTCGAACTCAGGCATTAACCGACCGTGTAAGGGCATACAACACTTATAACATTTAAACACATTCCTCTTCACCTGGTTCACCTGGGGATCAGGAGTACAAAATATCAAACAGCTGGACATTTAGCATAACACATTACCTGTCCTGAGTACATTTACATACAATTACAATAAAAATCTGACAAGTTTCAGACTCAGTAGACTGTTCCTGTACATGAATATATTTTTATAGGCACTTTAATTTTTATAGAATAAATTTTACTGAACTATCACTAATCTGCTTAATTTTCTAAATTACATAATGACTCTAGTTGAACATACTATTGTTTTACTATTACTTAATTAACTTTTTGGGTGGTGTGTATGTAGCTGTCTCAGACTGTAGATCTCTCAGGATCTCTGTCTCTGGAAGATCACAGAGAGTGGAGGAGGAAAATGAGAGAGGGACGAGAGAGGGAAGCTCGACAGGCTCTGCTGATCCGCAAACTACAGAACAAGGTCCTACAACACCATAAACACCATCACTACAAGCACCATATACCACATAATCATAACTACCACAGCAAATACAATTATAAACACTATTACAAATATCACAGTAAATAGGTGTAAGTATCACCAATAACACTACAGCAAACTCCATCATAAACACCACCACCTCCACGATTAACACCTCAACAAATACTATCATAAACATCACTGCAAACCCAACAACTACCACCACGATAAACCTAAAACACCTAAAACCATTCTATACATCAAGATATAAACACCATCAGAAATACCACAGTAAACACTGGACACCTTTCTGAAGTGATTTTAATAAAACTTAATCAATACAGCCGTAATTATAACAGACTGTGTGTTTAATCTGTACGTAGGTGTTGGAGTACAGAGCTCGGTGTGAGCGGTTAGAGCATCAGGTTCTCACAGAAGAGAGAGAGCGCAGGGCAAGAGAGGTAACAAACACACACACTTGTATTGACACAAATAAACATTATCTGTAGTATTTTCTATATAAAGTTTGTGTTGTGTGTAAACATTGATTTGTACCTCTCTTGAGGTGAATTTATGAAATGTTTGGTGTTGGTCTTACAGAGAGTCCTGAGGGATGAGCGCAGTGACACTCTGGAGAGCGCCCTCATTAGGCTGGAGGAGGAACAGCAGAGGTTAGCATTCAGAAAAGTTATTCCCTTTAATACAGATAAGGATGACTGAGAGGAGGCATTTCTCTGAATTGACGGTAGGTCATCTTTACTCCAGCCACAGGTTTGTGGACATTGGACACACCTTCTAGTGAATACGTTCAGCTACTTTAAGTTGCACTCATGTACAAATGCGCACACACAACGTGTCTAGTCCCTGTAGAGAAGTACGGCCAATAGAAAGACTCTGGAGCAGATAAACATGAACCTGTTGGCACCATAACTAAAGCCACATGTGGGCTATAGGGCAAAGCATTGGGCAGTGGAGCTGTGTTCTCTGCTCCATCCAGTACTTTTGGGATGAGTTGGTGGAGTTGGGGATGAGGTGGAGGTGGTGATCATCCAACATCTTGACCTCACTAACAGTGTAGTAGAAAGCTGACCATGGACAGTAGAGACAGCTACTCCAACAACAGCAGGATAAACTCTTTCTGATATCCTTGATTGCAGAAGAACCAGTGAATGAGCAGGCCTCAAGGCTTTTGTTCATATAATGTAAGTACTAATGATTGTGCTGGTTTAATCTGGTTCTAGTAGATTAAACTTGTGAGCTGTTGCAGAGTACTTGTTGTTCCAGCACATCCCATAGATGATCAGATTAAAATCTGGAGAATTAATAGTCACAAGTAAGAAGCCTCAGAGTGATCCTGGATGACCAGTTATCGTTTTCTACTTACATCGCAAACTTGACTCGGTCCTGCAGGTTCCTCCTCTTCAACATTCCAAGGATCTGACCCTTTGTCACCCAGAATGCCACCCAGGTGCTTATCCAGTTTCAAGACTTGACTAATACAACTCACTCCATCAGTCCCCTGCAGCTGATCCAGAATACAGCTGCCCGGCTGGTCTTCAATCAGTCAAAGTTGTCTCACGTCACTCTACTGCTGCGTTCACTTCACTGGTTTCCTGTAGCTGCTTACATCAGATTCAGTGGACAAATGGACCAGCCCCTCTCTACCTAATGGTAACAGACAAGTCTCAAGTTGCACCTCGAACCCTTCAAACTTTCATGGCTCAGCTTGAACCACCATCCTTCAAGACACGTGGATGACTGGCATCAAGACTCTTCTCTGTCCTGGCACCCAGGTGGTGGAAAAAACTCCCACTGGTTGTTCTAACAGCAGAGTCGCTCACAGTCTTCACACACAGACTGAAGAGCATCTCTTTGTGGAGCACTTAAGCAGCACTAGTTTAAACACTTACTGTAATGCTGTAAAGCTCTTATATTGTGTGTAATTGTGTATTTTTCCTTCTTTCTAGGTATTAGTGATGGTTTAGTTCTAACAGTGTCTGAACTGAAGAGTAGTCTGGACTCTAACCTGTCTGTACAAGCTGAGATAATTCTCTTAATGGAGACAAAACACTGCTGTACATCACTCTGGATAAGAGCGTCTGCTAAATGCTGTAAATGTAAATGTTTCAGAGATCTGACCAGAACCGTAATGTTCCGGTTCTTGTTAAAGTGCCTCAGCTCTTCACACCTGACCAGTTCTCCACATCCATCTTTTACTGTCTAATACAAACCAAATTCCAAAAAAGTTGGGACACTAAACAAATTGTGAATAAAAACTGAATGCA
>BRDA01005862.1:835-13131 GCA_036984385.1 Crenuchus spilurus | reverse complement strand
TATTCACAATTTGTTTAGTGTCCCAACTTTTTTGGAATCCGGTTTGTGTATATATATATATATATATATATATATATATATATATATATATGCATAAATATGTGTGTGACCACCTTGTGCAGCAATAACTGCACGACTGCAATAAACATTTTCGGCAATAGCTGATCAGTTCTGCAGATCAGCTTGGAGGAATCCATGAACTGCATATTTCAGGTCCTTCCACAAGTTTGACTTGGTTATTCCAAAGCACTAACCGTCTTGTTCTTTATCCGTTCTTTGGTAGAACAGTTTGTGTGCTTAGATTTGAGCTGCATGACCCACCTTCTCTTGAGATTCAGTTCATGGACAGATGTTCTGACATTTTCCTTCTGTTCTCTGATATAATTTAGTATTTATTGTTCCATCAATGATGACAAGTTGTCCTGGCCCAGAAGCAGCAAAACAGACCCAAACCTGATACCACCACCATGTTTCACAGATGGGATGAGGCTTTCTCCAAATATGCTTCTCATTCAAAACATCTGTTTTGGGTTCATTCGTTCAAAAAACATTGTTCCAAAAGGTTTCTGGCTTGTCTGTGTGATCTTTAGCAAACTGAAGGCTGATTCTGATCTGACCTCGTGAACTATTACCTGCCTTGCTTTTGGCATGATCTTTGTTGGCTGAGCACACTTTGGGAGTGTAAAAATGGTTTTAAGCTATTTTATAAGGGTTTACAAACCTTCAAGCACTGCTGTAAATGTAAAAGAACAGAAAACAGCACTGTTGTGTTTGCATCGACAGGTTTTCTGTGGTAAATGTAAACATGCTGCCACAAATACTTGAACAGAGCTTGAACAAAGCTGCTGTAGGCCTTTAACATTACCGCTCTGCTGATGACAAAATCCATGTGCAGGGTGGACGCTGATGAACGTTTCACCTTGCTCCTTCACTCTTTTACATGAATCTGTTTTTGTCTGCATATCCAAAGCAGGCAACCCAAACTCTTAGAATGCAACATGCCCAGAAGATTTGCCAGTGAGGTCTTAAGAGTTCAGCAGAGCTGTGGATTATAGAAACTCTTGGACACGATCCAAATGAACTCAAGCAGATGCATGTGCGTGCTTATGTAGCATTAGTTCAAACAATGGTACACAAAGAAATACCACAGAAGCCTGTCTCATTTTACACCGCGATTACCCTGCTGTGAGATCGTACGCAGAGGCCTGGACAGCCCTGCCCAAATAACATGTTGATTTTGTGAAAATGTATCCTGACCAGGAAGAACAAATATAAACCTGACATTTTATTGTACGAACTCTCATCATTTTGGTGAAGTTAACTGACCAAATTAAGCAAACATCTGCACAGGTCAGATTTTATGCTTTATGTTCAACAGAGTAAAATAAACAGTATTTTAGGGCAGAAATGTCTTCACTGTAGACGATGTGTTACCTCATGTAAGGTAATCCAAGACTACTTCTTCACTGTCATTTCCTCTTTCTAAAATAGATCTGCAGTCCTAGTCAGGCCAAAGAGAGAAATTCACTGGGATGCTCAACGCTGCGAGGCAGAAAATCTGCAGTTGAGTTGCCAATAAGATGAACTACAATGACTAAGGCCTTATCACAGTACTAAATCATAAAGCTCAGCTTTGCACAGACAATAAGACTCCTAATGTCCCCATGAATCCATTAATGTGTCAAAGAGGTGTTGTGATGGAGTCACGGTTGAAACATCGCCACCTTGTGAACGATGTGTGTCATAAACTGACAAATATTCAAAAACATCAAGTAACAACTGAAGTATAGAAGTAATCACAACACAACACAACATCATCATTAAGTGTACAGTCTGAGAAAACATGCTAATTTGGTGATGTGGTGTTTGTTATTACTGACCCTGTAAAGCTGCTTTCTGACATCAGTTATAAAACACACATTATAAATAAATGACTTAATATGTTAGCAGTGTTTAGAAACTAGTAACCATGACATGATGTCATTTGCATGTTAACTGGTGGATATTCAGTCTCATTTATTGTTAGCGACAGTCTTCCTGACTGAACTGTGGATTTCTTTTGCTGATGATGAACTGCAGAAAGAGAAACATATCAGTTAAAAATCGACTCACTACAGTGTACAGAAAATAATAAACGGGTGTGTCATTCATTGTCTATGTTTTTGTGCTGTCTACATATTTTTTACATGGTTTGTTTAAATGTTAATTTTTTTTAGCAAATTTCCATCATCTTTAAATTACATTTTTATCTTGTCTATAATTGTACAAACTTGTCTTTTCATTTGATGTATTGTCTCGTCTACATTTTAAATGAGGGACACCCTCAATGTACCGTAAGTCTGAAATCACGGTATAATAATTCAGCAACAGTTTTGCATATTCCTGCCATAAAACAGTAAAAACACAAAAAAACCCTCTTAAAAGTCAGACAAAGTGCCCCAATTTCACTGCTCTATGGTGATATTCATTACAAAAAGACAACAGCAGAACTTTACAAAAATATTTTATCATGAATTATTTGAAAAACAGGTTAAGAATATAAAATTCATTAACTGCCATGTATACAGTTCTGTAGTACGTTCAGACATAATGAGCTGCAACTGCAGGACCCCAGAACCACATCAAAATCTGAATTCTTGTGCATGTAAAATGGTGCATATCAAAATGTACAACATTAATGATGAACCTACCAAAAGGCAATTACTGTGTCATTTTTCTAGGCATTTACAGCACAAAGCAGCTTGGTTGTTTGGTTGCATCAGAAATATCAATAGTCTGTTGCACCTACGCACTTAAACTCAGCATGTGGCTCAGTGTTAACACCCAAACATGTAACATGGAAGGAGAAGGAGATGGAGATGATAGTCTATTGTGACACCAGAGCTAAACCCCTGCTGTCTGGATCATGGACCACATCACTGTCCAGACTCATAGCTGTGCTAACATCCTGTGTGTGCTCTGTAGTGGACAGTGACACTTCGTTTGCTCGTGGTGTTGGTTTAGTAATCCTCATAGGGATGAAGACATTGGAGGCACAGTGCTCACTCAGGTACTCTCCTCCTTTCTCCTCATAGTCCTGCCTGCTAATCCAGCCTTCACATCCAACTGGGTTCCTCAGTGCCCACTCACGTGCTCCAAACCAAGTATCCAGAACTGGTTGAGATGCAAGAGAGACCTGGGATACAAAAAAAAGAGACAGTTAAACAGCAAAGGTTTATTAAGAAAAACATTTATATAAAAAACTGGAATATTTTATATGTAACACTGATGACTACATTTTTAATGTGAACACTGTTTTGCTTTACAACATGTTACATGTACCTCTCTGCTCTCAATGTTTTAACAAATATAGTTTCAGGCCAAAATCACTACACACACCTTGTTCACATTTTTTTGTTATATTTATGCAGAAACTTAAAAACATTCCACTTTAATTCCGTGAAAAAGGACACTGGAGAGAATTATGTAGAGAGGAATTGTCCACTGATTACAAAATGTTATTACACATACAATGATTATTTGGATGTGGCTCCACATAACACAATACAAAATGCAATTTACCCACTACTGTATTTACAAATGTATGGTGACTGTAAGAGGACATTTCACTACTATACTGATTATATACAGGCGTGATAACAGCCAAAATGACAATCCTGAAAGTACAGGCGAGGGGAGCTACTGGCTTTTCAGTGTCAGACAGCTCAGAATGTCTTAAATTTGTGCACAACCACTGGTCTCAAGGGTCTCTGACTAGTGGATTAAACTGCACGTAAAGGACGCACATGGTCATAAAGAGAAGTCAGATCAAACATTACATTTATTACAATTATACAGCAGACCCAAATAAAGGAAAGGTTAAATGTTGGCATACTTCAGTTTTCATATTGATGTTGACCAGATTTCACATAATAAAACAAAGAAAATACCAAAAAGGTACCTGAACAATCAAGATTTTAATTAAAATGGACCAGTCCCAGCAGCAGCTCTGTACACGGCCAAAATATAAAGTGAAGTGAAGAACGGAAGAACGGAAGAGGGTGGGGGGGATGCATCCATGTCAAAATTGCCATCGATTGTGTCAAAATTATTTGTCATCTCAAAACGTCTTAAACGATCGGTTTGGTTGATGTTGATGTTAATTTTGGTAAAATCACGACACAGCTGACATAGAAGCTTGTTTCTCTACACAGAAACAAAACCTCTTCCAACTACACAGATACTAACTACCGGAGCTTCCCTGTTTAAACAGCGGTCACTGCGTCGAGTTTGGCATAAAAAAATCACATCTTCTCATTTATTTTGTGTTGTTTTGAATGTTTTCTCAGCTCACTTCTTTTGGCACTCGTGTGCACGGTCGCTTACGTGTTCAAGAAAAAAATAAACCTTCGTACGATTCCGGAGATTTCCGACCTCTCACGGTTGGTTCGTACCCAAACTATTACGACCTTTACTCTATTTTATCTCGAAAAAGGTTCAGATTTTCATCATTCTAAAACAGCATATTTGGGATATCAAAATCCGGAATTCTGGATATTTCCGGAATTTTATCACCCCTGTATATAACATGCATTTTTTTCAGGACAGTTTTGTTTTCTGTTTACAAACGCATCAATTTCAGTTTAGCTCCTGGTGTGGTCACAAAACATACTTTTGATCATTTTTAAAGCACACTGTATAAATGTGCATTTCTCTGTTACCTTAAAGTGCGACTGGAAGGGTCTAATTGCCAGCAGTTCACTTTCCACTCTCTCTTTGACTCCTGGGTACAGCAGGTTCCCTCCAGTCAGAAACACATTTTCAGCCAGCATAGACTGCTGCTCTGGAGGGTACCTGAACAACACAAATGCAGTTAACACCCTTGACACACACTTAGCCATGCAATTTCACTAATTAGATTAGATTAGATTAGATTCAACTTTATTGTCATTGTGCAGAGTACATGTACAGAGCCAATGAAATGCAGTTAGCATCTAACCAGAAGTGCAAAATACAGTGTTATATACATAAAGTGCAGGGGAGTAACCACAGCCTGGATGCTGTAATTACAATATGCAAAAATATACAGTATAAATATATATATATATATATTAATAATATACAAATAATGATATTCAATCACATACCAGTATATTTAATCAGGAAAATCCCTAATTAGTTAACTGAACAGTAATTAAATGTTACCATTCCTAATTTTAAATGTTAAATGATTAAATTGAGTTATTTGTCCATTAAACTCCACTGCTGAGATGTCAATCTGATGGCATGAAGCGAAACAGCCATACACTCACTGTTCCAGAACAAACTGTAGTGTCTCAATAAGTCCCATCTGCTCTTCACCAATCAGAGAAGGGCGAAACAGAACCTCTGGGGCACGTAGTCTCTCAGTTCCCACAAACAGCTGGTGGTACTCTGCCATGTTAAACACTGGCTAGAGACAGAAAGTGATAAGTGAAGACAGAAAAAATACTTGTACTGTACTTTTTATTCAGAAAATAACTAACAACCAACACTGAGGTCACCAATATTAAATCAGCACCAGCATATTGAGCACTAATACAATACCAGCCACCTGAATATTATCAGCTTTTTCAGACTCAGTGCTCTCGTCACCTAAATCAGCCTCAATCTGATTCACTCCATCGCCTTCATCCATGCGCTGCTCTAATTCTGTGATCTGACACAGTAACACAGAAAAAATACAGAAATTACCAAAACTGCAAGTCATTCATCCAGTACTAAACCAATCACTTCAACCTTCCCCAAGGTGATAACACATAGAAGGCAAGGTTTTATGTACTTAAGAGAACAAGACTGTTATTTATTGAGAAAGCAACATTTCTGTGATATTGTTAAATTAACCCTGTTGGATCTGGTATATATATACACAGGAGTTAGACAATGAAAGTGAAACAGCTGGTTTTAGACCACAATAATTGATTAGTAGGTGTTGGGCCTCCTTTTGCAGCCAATACAGGGTCAATTAGTCTTGGGAATGACATATACAAGTCCTGCACAGTGGTCAGAGGGATTTTAAGCCATTCTTCTTGCAGGATAGTGGTCAGGTCACTACGTGATGCTGGTGGAGGAAACCGTTTCCTGACTCGCTCCTCCAAAACACCCCAAAGTGGCTCAATAATATTTAGACACAAAGACTTGCTGTCTTGGCCACAGATGCGCCAGCAAGACGTGCAGCAACAATTTGTCCTCTTTTGAACTCTGGTATGTCACCATAATGTTGTGTGCATTGTAATATACTATATAACTGTGCTCTTACCTGCTAACTGAACCTTCACACTCTGCTCTTACTGGTGCAATGTGACATTAATGAAGATTGGCCACCAGACTGGTCCAGTTTAGCCATGAAACCTCCCTCACTAACATGACAGCTGTTTCAGTTTTATTGTCTAACCCCTGTATATAAATATAGTATGTCTATAGTGCAGGTGTTAATCAATATTCTCCCCTTCTATATTATTTATTATGCATAAGTTCAAACTATGAAATAAAAGAGCTATATGTAAGAAAAACCACAAGCCACTTTTAAAAATACTCTTTTTTTTATCAACTGGGAAATGCAGATGTGACCTTATTCCAGCGCAATGAAGTGACAGGTTTGAGAAGACAACACAGTCATGAAATTTAATTTAAAAGTCCAGAAAGTAATAAGTCTTTCTGCATTTATTTTTATGTATTTTGCTCCTTAGGGCTGAATACTGTTCTGTTTCTTTAATTTAAAAAAGTCGTTAGGCAACTTATTGTGATATCATGGTTTTTAACCTGTCACTCGCATTAGCCACAAAAATTAGCCGCTTGGTTTAATTGCTGTAAATGAAAGATAATAGTCTCACATATCTATTGTAGTACATATTTTTATCAACAAAAATACTTAAACTCACCAAAAGTAGTTTTTGTGCATAAGAGATAATTGGCTGAAATTCTCTGTGAGGATTTCTTTAACAGCAGTCTTTACAAATATGCATATATTTTGTGTTATGTTGCTTATTTCACTCAGTTATTCTACAGTTTGTATTTTGTTTTTAATAACACATATATTCTACATTTTAAATATTTATGAAATTGATACTCATTTTTTAATTTACATCTGTTTTTTGATATTTTTAATGGCATAAAGCAATATATTAACAGATTTATTTCTCACCTACATATACAAACATGTGTGGGTAGCCATACATACACACCTCTGCTCTAGCTAGTCTATGTTGCTCAACACTGAGACTGAGTTTGTGGATGTAGGATTGAAGTTCCTCAGCAGAGTCCATGTTCAGCTCCATCAGACGCCTGTGAAACTGCTCGACAGCGCCCTCTTCCAGGAGTTCCTACATGGGTAGGGAACAAGGAATTTCATATTACTTATTTTCCTAAATGTTTGTCCTAAGTCACTGCTTATCCAAATTTCATTATCCTAAGTGCTGTGTGTGAAGCTAATTTAATCATTTAAAAAATGCTACAATTATAATAAAAAAAACTTAAAAGTGAAATTTGAAAGTATTGGTGCTAATTTGAGAACCGGCTCATTCCACTCATTCAAGTCTGTGCAGTCAAGCACCCCATGTTTTTATCATCAAGACAAAAACATAAAACAACAGAATGATAGAAAAAATGTTGCTGGGGAATCAGTTCAATGCTGCAGCTGATATTTGTTTGCCACTTCACTACTGAACAGGTGGTTCTGTTGCATCATGCATGGTTTCCCTGTCTGTGAGAATTCAGACTGAAAGTCCACTCCATGATAACAAAGCTTCTCATCAGCAGAAAGAATCTAAAGGTTAGAGTAACCTTCGCTGAGAATGTGTGGACAGAGGAGATCTACTCCAAAGTTCACTTTAGTGAGCAATTTCATTATAAACATTATATTCAGCACTGAACTGTGGAAAGACTGAAAGCAAACTGTGAAGAAGTGAATCTAAGAACACTGCACACAGTAAGAAACCAAGTTATCCAATTGTGGAAGAGGAGTGAAACAAGATCAAACCAGAGCACTGTGATGCACTTGTGATGCACTTGTGATGTCAGATGTGCTTTAAGATATTTAAGAAAGGGTCTCTACACTTCCTATTAATTTAGTAAGAAGTAATGACCATTAATCATGTCAGAAGTTGTATATTTGTGCAGCAAGTGTTTTATTCTCATTGAAAAACACCAAAAAATTTGTCAAATAACAATTCAAGACAACAACAACAACAACAACACTAATAATAATATTTGTATCACAAGCACTGCAGTCTGATTTCATACAGGACTGACTGAACAGTTGGCCAGTATTATTGTCACTGTTTACAGAACACTACCTCTAAAAATCACTGCACGTATTTTGTACATATTACATACATACAAACAGGTGCAATTAATACAGGTAACGAGTGCAAAATAGGAGGCTTCTTAAAGAAAAGCTAACAGGTCTGTGAGAGTCAGAAATCTTGCTGGTTGCTAGGTGATCAAATACTTATTTCATGCAATAAAATGCTAATTATTTAAAAATCATACAATGTGACTTTCTTCTCACAGTCGAAGTGTACCTATGATACAAATGACAGACCTCTCCATTCTTTGTAGCTGGAAAAGCTGTTCCAGCACCTGGTTTAGTTAAACAATACTTTGATATATTAATTGGTTAGTCAATTTATTTTTACATAATGGACTTACAGTCACAATGCCAGTAAACAAAGAAATGTCTGCAGGCGTATCTACATTCACCCTTAGTGTGCCTTCTGTGGAACTATATGTTGGAGTTCCTCCCTAGTGTCAAATTCACTATTCTACAGGCAGAAGTCACTGGGTACTATGAAATGTACCAAATGTCCTAAGTTTTTTATATTTTGATTAAATTCCTAGTTTTTAAGGCTCATTATATTTAATTGGCCACTCAACAATGTATACAATTTACTATGTTTATAATTATTATTTATGTATACTATTTACATTATTTATATATTTAATGTTTGCATAATTAGCATAACTGCATAATTGCATAACTGATTATGTTTGTGAATAATCAATGCAAACAACACTTTAATGGTATCAAACCTTCGACCAGCAAAACTAGCTCATAGGGCTCAACAATGTCTGTATGACCAGCTGAGGCAGAGCATGAAAACAACATTAAAAACAAGCCTATATATAAACCTATTTTATCATTCTTATGAACCCTGTTACACTTGCCTACATTTCCTCAGTTACCACTAACGTTTCTAAATGCTGTCCAATGGAAACAAAGCACTTTTGTACATCGCTCTTGATAATAGCATCTGACAAATGCTGTAAATGTATTTTTTTCTATTTCAGTAATAATAAATGGCTTTTCAGGAATCTTGTACCTCACGGCAGCACTTCACTGAGCCAACACCACGGAATCTCAAGTGAAATATCAACACTTATTTATCGGTTTAAATGTTATATTTATATTTAACAAATGCATAAAGAAACCAAACCATATGATATCAGAATTATATATCAACCACCCTACTCTCTCAGCATCACTCAAAAACCCTCATCGGTCACTACTTCATTATGTTAAATCATGTATGTACCTGCACTGCAAGCAGTGTGTCCAGTCTTTCTTGATCTTGCTGTAGTCTTTCCTCTCTGTGGCGGTTGTTAAGCTCTTCTAGCCTCCGCAGCTGCTGCACTCGTTTCTCTTGCCTCTCCTCCACACTCGCAAACACACCAGCAACCTTCCCGGAGTATGGCAGCTGTATGCGGTGAACCTCCTCCTCATAAAACTCAGCACTACGCCACTTCTCCAGCTCTACACAGGAACATGCAGAGAACAGCACTTCATACCAATGTGTCATTATTAATACGTTAACTGACCATATAAATGCCACTACAAATGCATCACTGTTAACAGTGTTTCAGTATGTAGTTATGCAGTACTCTTTATTTATTGCATGGGTGCTAATAATCTGGCCTATGGACATCTAAAACTGCCCCATTAAAATGTTGCTGCTTACCACTATAATCACCCATCACCCTCTACTTTAAGCTTAGTTTGCTACCAGCCTAGAAGGTCTAAGCTCCCAGTCACATTGTGTCCAAGTCAGACATGTCCATCTCCAGTCCTGGAGGGCTGGATTCCTGCACAGTTTGGTGACTGCCCTGCTCTGACACTACAGTTAAATATGCTCATCACCTGCTGTGCTGAATCAGGTGTGTTTTATCAGGAACATCACCAAACTGTGCAGGAATTGGCCACTGGGTTTGGACACCTCCAGTCTAGATATTCTCTGTAGAAGATTATGGCTGGCTGTGTGAGACTATACAAATATTACAAATTCAATCCAAATTTCAATGATAGCAGGTGTCAAGGGTTGACAACATCAATCAATCAATCAATCAACCAACATTTATTTATATAGCACCTTACAACAACCAAAGTTGACCAAAGTGCTGTACACAGATAATCAAAAAAATCAATAAACAATTGATAAATAAATGTAGCGTTTGTGCAGTTTGTAAAAACACAGTTGCAGGGCATTTAAATGTTAAAAGCCATTCTACACAAGTGGGTTTTGAGTTTGGCTTTAAATAGGGGACAACATGCATTGAGGGCATAGATGTGAGCATTACCCTGCTGGTAATCGACAGCAACATAGCAGTGATGATGTAGCAGCTCCTCCATGCGGCTTGGTGTGATGGCTGTCTGGTGGGCAGGATATTTCAGCTGCAGAAGTCTCTGCATGTAAGCTGCTGTGTGACTCCCACCAACATTGACCCGCTTACAGTTAAAAGCATCAAGTCTGTAAAGAAAAACAAAAAAGAACTGAAGCAACACAAGTGTCTTTTTTAAACAATACTGAATAGTCAAAATGATTAGCATATACTAAGGACTATTAGGTAAATAAACATAAACATTATAGAGTACTGTGAAAATGATGTGCACCTGCCATTGATGAAGGGTAACACATGAGAGCAGTGATATCCGGAAGATACCACCAAGCCAGTGTGTGGTGGCTTCAGCCCACATTGTGCGTTGCTATAGTAGAAACTGAACAAGCTATCGACTCCATATGCCACCTGTGGGACACCGTAACACTCAAACAGCAATTCTGACATCATCTGCCTGCAGTGGAGTGGGTTACATGGAGCTTCTGAGAGAACCAGTGGGTGTTCCACGTTACCCTGTGAATACAAGGCAGAGGTATTCAAACACAGATGTGAGGCTACTTTAGTCTGGAATAGGTAACATTTTCACAATTTGACATTAACTACTGTCCCAACACTGTCCTGAGAGGCCATAACCAGGTTGGTTTTATGGCGTATCTCAAATGACTTGATACTGAATTGCAGAACTTTCAGTATTCAGTAAAATTAGTGCAATTCAGTCAGCACTACATATCATTTCATTATCCAGCTGATCAGCCTCGAAAACTAGACAACCCGTGAAAAGTAAAGAGTTAACAGAAGAGATATGACTTATAAACACTGTCGGTGACATTTATACAGTGCTACATCAAAAATAAGATTGTGGAAAAGTTCGTTTGTATTCGTGATTAAATTTTAAAAAGTGAATTGTCATATTTTATATTCACTTCACATTAAGTAAATAAACGATAATCAAACTTCAAAGGTGCACTAGTACACTAGCGACATCACTGATGTTCTCTTTTCTTACCTCTGTTCCAATTCCGAGGTGAACGAATATGTAATCCAGCAGCAGTTCTTGTATCTCGAAGTTGACTACAACATTCCTGTCGAACTGACTCTTGAGGAGCCAGCGAAGGGGCTCCAGGTGAGGGATGTCGTTGCCCACCTGTGTCTCACTCCGCGCTGCTCCTCGGCTCCTCGCCGCCACTGATCTGTACAGCAGGCGCGGGAGAGCAAACTCATCCCCGCTACATGCCCAGCCTGCTCGGGTCTGGAAAGAGCCGTTATCCACAACTATGGGAGCCGGCGAAGGCTGCAGACATTCCGCCTTCACTTCAAACACGGGGTCCGGGGAAGACTTAACGTCCTGGAACTGAAATATTTTAAACGCCGGACTGGTGTTAGCCGTCATTTTGAAAATGAGTGTCGCACCAAAATAGAGCCAGAAAGAACTTCTTGCTGCATGTATCGTTCCGCTGCGCCTCAACGCTTGGACGGGTTTTGAGCTCGGATCACTGAAAATTGCCGAGACCTTTATAACAAAAGTGAAACCAGACCGTCTTCATTTTTAAGATTGCGGCAAATGATCACTGTTACTAAAGCTGCTTTTTCATCCAACTCATGCAGAGCACATGTATGAGGGACTGTGAACACACATGTTAGGGGCGGGGCTGAAAGGGGGTAACAAT